>JAUZNC010008217.1:0-33118 GCA_034780395.1 Vannuccia rotundouncinata | reverse complement strand
CTTTGAATTAAATAAGATGCAAATAGGCTCCGCAGACCTTATATTTATGGTTGAAGGGCTCACATTTAGAAAAAAAAATTTTTTATATTGGAAAGTTTGCGACTAAAATACCCCTATATAGTAATGAAATCTTATTCCATTTAGATGTATATAAAATAATAAATATTATGTAAAAAAATAATCAATAAATATAATAACGTTTTATCTTAAGATACAATTATATGTATATATTTGTATAGATATAGTCAATAGAATCTTTATCAATACTTATCATTGTTATTTATTAACACATATTATTAAGAAATAGAAGAAAAGTGATAAAAGTATAGGTACTTGATTGTGTATTACCGTGTATTTTTCTCAAGGTTACCCGAATTTTGTTATTATATTGTAATAGTTGCATATAGATTATAAAATCAGATTTGAAAATAATTATTTAAAGTCTTACATTATCTCTAATCGATTTAAATATTTTGAATACAGTAGAAATCATCTATATATTGTATTTTAGTTTAGTTTATGCACCAGCCATTAAGTAATTTATTTGGCTATATCTTATACAATATATTTTATTAATATTTTGACACACATATGTAAAATAATTATGTTCTATGAGAGAGACAATCGGCTATTAAATTTTACTTATACGTGTTATAGATACAAATTTCACAATCTGTATTTATTATGCATATAGACTCTTCTGCAACAAATTAAATATTTATGTAAAACTTGAGTTGGTAGAAAATTATTACACAAATTGAACATATTTGAACTATCCAATTACATACATATTTAAGGACATTTTTCAATCTCTTGTATGCATATTTAGTTTTAATTTTATTTAATTTTATTTAATTATTTACAGTATATGTATATATAAATATATATTATATGATTTAATAATTTATTTTACTACAAATCGCTTTTTTATTTTCAAAACAATTTTAATAAAGTTTTAAATTATAAAATATACATATTCGTATATATCGTATATTCGTCATTGTCGTATTTTTTATGTGCAGTATGGGAATACGATATAGGCGAATTCTACTGTATATATTTATTTTTAAATATTTAATAATTTTATATATGGATATTTTATTTATAAAATTTATAATAATTAAATACTATAATTATATTTAATAATGATTTTATTCTTGTTTATAAACCTTAGCTTACTTCTGCATAAATAATTAAAAGTATTTTATAGGTTATGTATCAATTGTAATTTATAATAAGTTAATATACATTTATAAGGTCTCATATAAATGTACAATCAGTATTCAGATGAACCTCCACTCTGAGGTTTAAGTCGCATAACTATACAATATTTAATAACAATTTATTGGGAGAGATTACAACATTTGCAAAGGATATGGTTGTTGAATTGATAGCACACAACTTCATAATATAATTATTATCAAACTAATAAGTAGAAGCTCGAAAAATGTATAACAAGGTTGAGTTATATAGTGTATTCATTATTGGTTTGCTATTGTTACTACGATACTGTTATACTCTTTGAGTTTGTATATCGCATGCTTTACACTGCAGAACTCATGATTTACACTGCAGAACTCATGATTTACACTGCAGAACTCATGATTTACACTGCAGAACTCATGATTTACACTGCATAACTCATGCTTTACACTGCGGAACTCATGATTTACACTGCAGAACTCATGATTTACACTGCAGAACTCATGATTTACACTGCATAACTCATGCTTTACACTGCGGCACTCATGATTTACACTGCGGAACTCATGATTTACACTGCAGAACTCATGCTTTACACAGTAAAACCACCTTTAGTTTATACTGAGCCCATAGTGCCACCATACGATGCTGATAGGAAACACGGGCAACTGTCATCGATTTATTTTGGCTGAGTAATTCGCTTATACACAAGTTAACAATATGTTTTCAATCCGACTACTGTTCTTTTGTCTATATGGACTAATCCAATTATAAAGTAAAATGACACTATAGAATTTTTCTTTAGTTTTAATTAAACAGAAAAATAACTCATTTAAAATAAACTTATAGCATTCTATTTTTTTTTAAATGGGACCATTGATACAATTATTCAATTTAATACACCATTCGGGAAAAATAAAGGCAATAATTAAGGATCTTTGGTTTTCAATTATACGGATTGCGTACTAAAGTCATCATATAATTAAATTTAAAAATTTTGATATTTAAAAGTTGATAATATACTTCATAATATAATTTTCAAAATACCGAAAATAGCCTTACAGCAATTTTTACATATTTGTTTTAATAATCATCATTAGAAAAATATTATTAAAACAATATTTCAAATTTTTATGATTTTACAAGCATAAAAAAGTGTTTCATAAAAAAATATATTGTTAATATTAATGGCAAAGCTTTCTATTATATGTATTAATTACGAGTAGATAGTAAGAAATATTTTCAAAATCAAATTGAAAAATAAAAGAAATAAAATTAATTTTAATCTCTTAAATTTTAAAATATTTAAAAATGTTATTGGCTTGGACATACAACGTTGCCATTCAACTTTGAAGACAGCATATTAAGACACACATTACAAGCAAAACATTTCAAATTATAATTGCGCTACTTTCCACAAGAGATTGGGGAATCTTTAGCACATCCAGCCACCAGCTACGATAGCAGAAAACACATGATGCTTAATTTCAGATTGACCATTCTCTTTAGCACCTTTCCCATCTTCCTCCGAAGCTGTATATAACATGTACATGCCGCCTATGTTTCAGAGAGACTTGTGCTAAATATTGACTGTCAACATGTCTTCATTAACGACGGAACCAGGCCGTGTTCATGTGGTCTTGAGGAGCACACATGCTGACTTCCGCTACATGATCCCAGTTTGTAGTCATTTTGTTAAAATCGGACCAACAGCTGTCTTTAATGAACTTGTTTCTACAGTTGTCCGTTTGGGACAATATTTAGAGTATATATTCAAAATACAAATCACACACGTATGATTAGATGTAATTCATACATATATCTCTGTGTATAGCTTCCCTGCGTGTGTGGAAAACGTTTCTTGGTGCTGGGTTAATCCAAGTTTAAACTTGACAAATTAGTACCGCTTAGTTAGTGCTTGCAAACACCCTGTACCGATATCGAAGACTTTTACTGTATTTAGCGATCTGCCTCGCATATTTCAGGAGACGATATGACGCCCAAAGGAATCAGCAGGGACCCCATAGCACAATTCCCCTTTTTTAGAATGCGAACGCTGTTCATGGAACAGCCGTAAGATTCGTCCAAATTTTAATATTTTAATCTTAAGTATATATACATATATAGTTAAATAATTAATCCAGCCGAACTTTAACGAAATTATTTATTTATCTATAAATAAAATTTTAATATATGTTGTAAAGTCAATGTAATATCGATTGTAGAAAATCAATATATAAATTATATTAATCACACGACTTATATGATCCGAATGAGCTTTGCAGTTACGAGATAGAATTCGAAAATAGATTTATTAATGCATAAATTTAAAATGTGAGGATGAAGGTTTTTATATTCATGTTATTGATTGAATGACAATAATTTATAGTTATATATAATATATTAGAGCAATTCCAAAGTCATATAATGTTATATATTGGGTGTACTAGTAGCTAAGTGAACTGTAAGTACAAAGTAAGTATGCAGTGTATAAATCATTGAATGTAGGTACTTTATAAATTCTACTGATATAGAAAATGTCTTTTCTTTTACGCATACATTTTACGTCATTTATTTTATACTAAATCTAGCATGGCGGATTGAGCATAATCGTGAGAGACGCACATAATAAAAATTCAGGCAAAATAATAAGCGTAAAATAAAAAACACGTAATAAAAAAAGAAATTTTTTAAACTTTGATAAATATAATTTAAAAGTATTTAAAATGAAATGGGAGGGTATCTCCATTATGTATAACGTTTCGTAGGTATAATATATATATATGCCTTCATCAATAGAGGAGAAGATATATGGATGGCAAATGTTCAAAAAGCGACAAACTTTATTATCTTTTAGTTAAAAACAAATCTTAATTGAATAGTAAAACGGATTTAAATAGTATTTTGCTTTTCATTTATATTGTTCCTTTTGTACTTTAGGTTTTATTTAGATGATTAGGATAATAGTCTTTAAAGAAAATACCTAAATTTAAATACCATGAATTCGATCATAAAATTATTGACGTAATATTTGTGGTAAAAGCTAAGAAAATAAAATGTTAAAGGCTCTATATAATATAGTAATTAATAATAAAATGACCACGTATTATAATTTATTCATCGCTTATTAAAATTTTGATATTGAAATATTATTGCAAAAACTAATTTAAGATAAAATTTCAGTATGCGTTTTATGAAATAACAGCGAAAATATTACGCCGAATGAAAAGGAAGACATCCGTTCCTTTGATAAGAGAATCTTTTTGTTTCAACTTCCTCTAGGAGGAGGTATCTAGAACAAGTGACAAAATGAAAGGAAGGGATGTGGAAACAAAATTTTAACTGTAAATGATGTTCTAAAGAATTCCCAAATAAGTGATAATAGTAAAGTGTAAGAATGTTGTGTGTGTTCTTTTTTTACTGTAAAATTATAGAATTATGGCCTTTTATTTATTACGAACGGGAAAGGGGAAATGTATTCCTTTCTTGACAAATTATTTCGATGGAAATCATCCCTTTCTATTTCCAACTATGTCTCAAAGATCATAAGTAAATTTATAAATATATTTCACGCCTGAATTAAGGTAAGTAACACAGTAATGCACATTTCAACACTGAGTAAAAAATGTAATCGTAAAATTTGTGTTTTGTGACGCTTGGAAAGTATAAATAGCGTATTAATTTAATTGTATCCGTTTCGTATTTAGAGATATTTCCAAATTCTTTAATTTAACTTTAAAAGATCGACAAATAAGATCTGCATAGTTTATTTTTTTGTTTATAACACGACGTTTCCAAAAATTACTTGTTCTGGAAAATATAAAAAAAATTAAAACATATTTTTCTAAATAAATAAATAAATAATTAACAAAAACTTTATTTGAAACAAAATATTTAAACAGACCTGAAGTAGATTTCTTAATTCTAAAGAGAAGTCCAAATTTATTAATTTTTGAATCATTTTCAATTTAAGGAGGATTTGTGTCAGTATTTTTTTTATTTACTTGACGATTACAAATCCAAGAACGACCACAAGGGTTTCTGTCTTCGATTGAAATTTGTTCTAAAAATTATATGATAAAAGTGGACAGTTTAGAATATGAATTATTCAGAGAATTATATGGAATAAAAATCTACAGTTTCAACTTTCGCTTTAAATGAAATTTATACATTTACAGTCTTTACGAATATATAATAAGAAATACTTTTTTTTTTATATATATCGATTTAGCATTACAGAAATTTATTAAATTATACATAACCTAAATATTCAAATTTATTTATATTATTATAAAGTGAAATTTTTTATAAATATAATATATGATGACCTATTAGTGAACCTTATTTCAGTGTATTGTATCATGTTTATTGCTAAGTAACTTGATTAGACATGACTTTAATTCAAGGCCTCGTTATGCAATTAATAATAATATTATTAGAGACTAGATTATTTCGTATAGCGCTTGCTTTATTATTATAGATGTGGAACGTTTAAAGTATTTAAATAAATTGCAAAACAAATATCATATGAAATCTGTTAATTGATATAAGCACTAAATTTTATGATTTAATCATTTCTACCTCAGAATAATTAGTAATTGCTTTAAATCATGAATTAATCAAACAATTCGTTGTTGTTACATGAATTGAGATAAATATTCAACAATTATTTCAACATTTTTTTGTAACACTAAATAAAATATCAAAATTTAATGAAATTCAATATATCTCAACAAGTAAAATTAATATAACATTTAAATTTTTTAAACATTTGATTTTTGTAATTATTTTGAAACTTTTTAAATTATAAATTGAAACAATGGAATTTTATACAATTCGTGTTTTATATTTATAGTTTATTATATTTAAATATGTATTTTATTAATGTATTATGTATCCTATCATAAAATTGATACTTTATAGTATATATAAAAGCATGAAATTTAATATTTTTGAAGTTATATTTATATATATCATGAATGTCATATTAATTCATCAAGCCGTTAGATTTTATCGCGCTTCAAAACCGGTTAAAAAGATTTTATATCCGAGGATGTCGCATTAGTAATTAGTCAAAATTAACTGAGATTATACACCCCTCGTCTATGCCATTTTCCCCTTTTAGGCTGACATTACTGACGACTCCTCATTGTGCCGCAAGGGGTTCGTGCCTTCTAGAATCTTGAATTCTAACATCTGAAGACGCCAGTTATCACCCAGCGGGGAGACGCGTTATAATGCAGCCTGTTCTTCTTAGATATAATGTAAGGTATGCTGATGTATAAAGGAATCGCTGTTTCCAGGGCCAACAACTATTACTGAGGTAACAATATTATTAATAACTGAATTCGATATATTATTAACTTTGGCTCTAATTCATAATTTCTTGTTGAAAAATGTCTACAATTTTTTTATGTATTTTGCATTTGAATTTTTCAACCTTTTGAAATATATACAAGTTCAACTTATTATTATTATTTCTAATTGCAAACTCAAAATATTAATTAATATTATACTAAATATACGTTCAGGAATTATGCTATCGTTAAAGATAGAACTATATTTCCTAACAAATATCCCTATAATTATGAATTATAACAATTTGACAATGTGTTCTGTGTTGTCTGCCATTTTCATAGAAAGGTGGATTTCCTCTTTTCACAAAGAATAGTTAGAATCATTGTTTACATGCTAGCTTCTCTCATTGCCTATATACATCGGTTGAATGTCGAGTGAGCACCAGACAAAAAGTTACATATGGAAACATGTGACCATTGAGTCGCTCTAGAATGCCGAAGGCGAATTCACATCAAAAGTTGATCTGATAACAGGGACTGGGCCGGGATTTTAAGTATATACAGACACGTGCTGAAAGAAAAACATTTTCCATCACATTGTTTAAAACAAAATTTTGAATTAATTATTTCGGGAATCAATATATAAATAATATATATAAAATAAAACGAGTAATTAACAAATATTGATTTTAATTTAAAAAGATTTCTCAGGGAAAAAGTGAAATAAACAAGTAATGTTTAGAAAATCAAAAAATCTAATACACAAAATGTTCAAATAAATACGAAATAAAATAAAAACACTGGATACAAAATTAACCGCTTAAGTTATGAACTATAAAATATATCTGAAAAATACTAATCATTCAAACGTGTCTTTTTTAGTAAAAAAATAAATTTTAAAGAGAAAACTGTTTAATAGAGATAAAAATTATCTTAATAGAAGAAAAGCAAAAATTAAATTAAAAGAAAGATCAGCTGCATGTCCATGAATACCCTTACACAACTCACTTTAATTTTTACAAAGCGATTCAGATTTCATCATAAAAGAGAATCTGTTAATCCAAAAACTTAATCCAAAAAATATACTGCACGAACGAACGAAATGACATGGTCTGACTTTGCGACTTTTGCATGTCTCTTTCTTATCTTTTCAATAATCTTTTAATTTTTGTTTTTCTTTTGCAAGATTAAATTTTTTTCTTCTATTATTTACCTCTTTAAAAATTTGTTTTCTCTGAAGAAGACGAAAAGTCTCATTGGTTTTGTTGTTTGTTAATTGAGTGGTAAATTTTTTGCCCGGAATGAGTGTTTTAATTTAATTTAAATTTTATTACACATTTTATGTTTTGAATATTTTTAAAATGTTTAATTCATTTACAACTGTATAATATACTGTGTAAAAAAACAAAATTAAATATGAATTAATTTCTCAACTAAACAGGAAATATTTTTTTTAATGTTCCATTATTTTCAAAAGAAATATACTCAAAAAAAAAACCGAACAACGCCAAAACAAATTCCTCAATAATGTAACCCTCCCATCATTCCATTTATTCTTTCTCTCTATAATCTTAAGTCGCAGCCGAAATATAAAGATGCCTCTCTCTCCTCTTATAGCACCTTGAAGAGGGGATGGAATGACTTGAAGGACTCTTCTAATCCCCTCTCCCCACCACCTTCCTCCTCCGGCGTGACCCCCCGACCAACTTTTTGGTTCATCTCGAGTCACGTTTTCGGCACCTAACTTCTTCCCCTAATTGGCCTAGTTAGGCGGGAAACTTTGCCTACCTTGGTGTGACTCTATTGTAGAGGAAGAGCGCGTGTTCAGGATGACTTTAAGGAAGATATACAACAAACTCGCTCGCCCCTCATGCCTCCTCTTACCTTTTTCATATACTATGAACATATATTTCGTTTTGTCTTTTTCGTTTCAATACGTAATGTTCTCTTCAAAAATTGTAATAAAAAGGTAATATAGTTTCCCCCAAAAAATTAACGTAAGATTTCCTAAATTATCCTAAATATCCCTAGATTGACATATTTAAAGAAGTATTTCATGCATCGTCTGCACGTGCGGGATAACACTTGGGAAACTCAATCAAAAATCATTCAACAGGGTTATTTTATAAAGATATATATATATATATATAATTTTGACCAACACATATTTTCTTAGTGTTTATAATTTAATCAATGGATGGATATAAGAGATACTGTCTTTTGTTTCCTAAGTCTTTATTTGACCTTTGTTTTTTCTTAATTGCAACATTTCACGGATAATATTTCAGTCTATAAATCGCCCATATCAAATCTTTAATTACATTCAAATTGTAAATATAATGTTTTTTAATTCATTTGAGAGCTAATTTTTGTTAAATTTATTATATATTTATAAACAATTATATAAATAATATTGTAATGCGTGCCATATTTGTATATATGTTATCGATTTTATATTTAGCAGTGATTTTATTAATATAAAATAATACTTAAAATCATTTTAAATAACAATTTTGTCTATTTTAATGACAGCTATTATGTTACATGTTTCAGCTGTATTCAAAAATATATATATATAAGAATTGACACTGCAGTGAAAGCAGAAAACATCTACCATTAATTGATATTTATTTTTCTTCTTGGACGACTTTTCCAACCAACAATTATATACGGCATTAATAGCAGATGGGTACCCACCCATCTTACATAAACGAATAGGTAAGCCACTATTTCGGCCACTTGAAAATTCATCCCTTCTTTCACTGTAAAAAAGTGGACCCGCCTTATTTTATCGAGTAGAAAATTTAAGTTAGATTTGGATATTTAATTCAGGGCAGATATTATTTTAGTATATATGTCTGAGTGGACAAATTCAAGTTTATTTAAACAAGTTTGAAAAATAGTGTGAAGTTTCGTGATCTCATATTGCGCAATAAAATCTTATCTCAATCAAATGGACTGCGTGAATGATTGCATGCGCAATTGAAAACCACTCAGTAAAAATAACGACTTTCTATTATATCTCTTTTAAATTTGTTGAGTATTTATATAAGGACAAATAATTCTATCATATAATATATGAGATCATTTTCATACGATTTTATTTCGTTTTTTACTTTTCTGATTCTTGTTTACAAACTGCTTTGTGATATACTCTGTATATTCTGATTAGAAATTTTACATATATGTCGGTCGAATTCAATGTGAGTGTTTAGTTTGTAAATTGTTTATGGAGAAACGTCCCAGGGGTCCCAGCATGAATAAAAACTTGACTATTATACGATAATATGTTTTCGACAATATTTACGGACGATGTAATTGACGTTAGACCGATGCAAACTATCAATCAACAAACTGTTTATTTGAAAGTCTTTTTAATTTTTAAAAGGAATATTAAACGACGCACTATATACATATATATATTGCGACATATATAAATAGTATAGCATAGTATTATGTACATAGTGGTATTCGAAATGACTCATCTGTCAAAACTATATTAATATTAACAATAAAATAACAGAAAATGGTTATCAAATTTATCTAAATAAGAATATTGTATCTTTCACAGCGTACCTGCATTACAATTACAAAAAGATTTTCAATATAATAAACTTTCAAAAGAAATCAGTTATAAATTTAAATTATTGAACATATTATGTAAACTATTTTGGAAGATTCCAATTGTAAAATATTGATAATTTTTTTTTTAACATTATATTTATTGAAGATATTATTTTAACTTATTAAAATTATATAAAATTAAAATTTTTTTACATTAAGTATTTTAAACATTATTGTAATAAATTTCTGATTATTGCATTTTAATAGCATTATATTATAGTTCCAATTTTACTTACAAAATTTTAACCACAAATCGCCATTCGTCATTACAATTTTAATGAATTTAATAAAAATATTTTGTGCTCCTATTACTTGAATTTGATTCAATACCATTCGTTTATAGAATAATATAGTATAATTTTGATATAATTTTGATTAATTCAAAAATATGTAAAAAATATTTAAAAAAATGACAATATTAATTTTTCACAAAAAGTCTGCACAATATATTTTTGAAAATAATACAAATTACTTTTTGACTGATTATCCTATATAAATAGTTGGGAGAAGGACATTTCGTAGTAACTAAGTCTAAAATACTTTTTTTGGATTTTTGTTGATTATTATATAATAATTCTTAAAGTGCCCATAAAAAACTTAAAAAAAACTATACTTTTAGAAAAAAAATAATTTATACATTTTAGAGAATACCAAATAACATTACTAAAATTTTATGATATTTTTTGTATTATTACATTTTTTTAGAAAATAATATTAATTTTCAGAAATATTGAAAACATACAAATTGCAAACAAATTTAATTTATTCAAACACTAATTGTATATTAAAATTTTAATATTCTTTTTAAATTAGCTCTTACAACATTGTAATTTATTTAAATGAGATTTATATTTGAGATTCAAACCGTGGTTTTTTAAAGCTATTTTATTAAATTAAATGAGGTTTATCTGTACACTTCTTAAAAATTTATGATTTTTTATTTAAATAATTAATTATATTACTAACAGTGGTATGTCTGAATAACTTAATAAATATTATTGTTTAATTTATATACACCATATATATATTCACATATTAATATTCATCACGTAAAATAAAAATTGAACTGTTATATTTCCAAAGGGAATATTAATGACTATTATGGATATTTTGTAATTTTACATACCAAGGGAGAAGTTTCACTGTAATAGTTAAAACAGTTTTGTTGATCATGTATATAATTAATTTGTTTTAATAATAATAGCATATAAGTTTGTAGCGTGCCGTAAAAATCTTCAATCAGTAATCAAATATTAAATTATTTCGACAGGTCATAAAATAAAATAGATTATTAAGATATAATAGCTATAGGTACTCATATTTACTTCCTTTTTATGTGTAAATGTAAACGATTTTCGATTATTTTTGCATTTTACTAATTTTGTGGGGAATTTTTAAACGACTTTCATTTGTAACACTTTTCAAACGATTTTCGTCTAAATTATTTTAATAGCATTTTTTAGTAATTTTAAAACGAAATTTAAAACCTAATCTTTTTTGTTTTCAGTGTATAAAATAGATATTTAAGAGGATTTTCGTTTTTTGATAAAAAAATATAATCAATAGATAGGGCAGGGCCTTCTTTTATTATATTAATTGATTTCTATGTACACTGTACCATAGTGCAGAAATATTAAAGTTATTATTTTATTCCCATCAGTGCAAAAAAAGTACATTTTACTTATTATGAGAACACACATTTTAGATATTATTATATAGAACCACCTCGGTACATTTAGAGTATGAATTTTATATAATTTTTGACCAAATAAACTTTATTAAAAAATTGTTGGCAATTCTCATAACGTGTAGGCCAGATCCGTGCTCTGCCGTCCATGACCCATAATGATACTTTATTTAATAAAAAATAGTTACTGTCCGAGATTACAGCATTTCAACAAGCAAAGGATATGTATATGTTGACTTGATATTACATATTACAATTCTGATTAAAACGATATTAATAGAGGGCTTACTCACTGAGGACATTATTTAGCTGAACTGCTTATAGCTCGCCTATATAAGTAATCAAGTTTTCTTTTAAGTAGTCTCGTGTTCTTTTGTCAATGACAATACCAACTACACAAAGATATTGGCATCACTCATTGACTACAATCACTCACATTGTACTCGTTAGATTACATATACAAAAGATATTCTACTAACAAATATAAACCGCTCTGACTAAAGTGAAACTATATTCTATCGTTTTCTTGTTCTGAAACCACACGTAAGTTCATATAAGTATAGATATTTTAATCTTATTTTAAATATACATTTATAAGTAGATTATGTTATTATCTTTATGTGTAACTTTCTTTTTATATGAAAATTATATTTATATGAAAAAAAAAAATATTTTGATTTCTTATTCAATGTGGGCAATGTGTTGAAATTCATAAAGATTTTCGTCGAGTATTCACGCATAATCAATACCACTCTCTAATCCAACATTTAGTTCAGTTGCAATGTGTTCTTAGAAAGGATGGTATCTGGAACTCAAAACTGCCGAAACTAACTCTATTTCCACTCTAGATTGCCTAAACTAACTCTGTTTCCACTCTAGATTGCCGAAACTAACTCTATTTCCACTCTAGATTGCCAAAACTAACTCTATTTACACTCTAGATTGCCGAAACTAACTCTATTTCCACTCTAGATTGTCGAAAATAACTCTATTTCCTCTCTAGATTGCCGAAACTAACTCTGTTTCCTCTCTAGATTGCCGAAACTAACTCTGTTTCCTCTCTAGATTGCCAAAACTAACTCTATTTCCACTCTAGATTGCCGAAACTAACACTATTTCCACTCTAGATTGCCGAAACTAACTCTGTTTCCACTCTAGATTGCCGAAACTATCTCTGTTTCCTCTCTAGATAGCCTAAACTAACTCTGTTTCCACTCTAAATTGCTTAAACTAACACTATTTCCATTGTAAATTGCCGGAACTAACACTATTTCCACTCTAGATTGCCGAAACTAACCCTATTTCCACTCTAGATTGCTTAAACTAACACTATTTCCATTGTAAATTGCCAGAACTAACACTATTTCCACTCTAGATTGCCGAAACTAACACTATTTCCACTCTAGATTGCCGAAACTAACTCTGTTTCCACTCTAGATTTCCGAAAATAACTCTATTTCCACTCTAGATTGCCGAAACTAACACTGTTTTCACTCTAGATTGCCGAAACTAACTCTGTTTTCTCTCTAGATTGCCGAAACTAACACTATTTCCACTCTAGATTGCCGAAACTAACACTGTTTCCACTCTAGATTGCCGAAACTAACTATGTTTTCTCTCTAGATTGCCGAAACTAACTCTATTTCCAATCTAGATTGCCGAAACTAACACTATTTCCACTCTAGATTGCTAAACTAACACTATTTCCACTCTAGATTGCCGAAACTAACACTATTTCCACTCTAGATTGTCTAATCTAACCCTGTTTATAATATATCTATGTATTATGTAGGTATAATAAAAAACTATTGTTGGTATAATTACTTTTCTAAATTCTAAAAATATCTAAAAAGTATAAATTTTATTTTAATTAATAATGTCTAAAAAATAAATTTAAACAATATAAACTATAGTAGTTGCAATTTGTAATAATTATCAATATTTCATACATTTCATTTTAAAGTGTGAAAATAATTACAAAACTGTGAAAATAACAAGAAAAGTTTGAAAATAACTGTAATTAGTCAGTTTCACACTTAAACAATATGCAGAAACATTACTCAAATGAAATTTAGAGAATGTTTGTATTACCATTAGCTTAAGCAATCAATCGTTTCTACGCATTAACAGCAACTTCAAAATCATATTTTTCTCAAATGTTTATAATTAACTGAATTTGTTGGAAATATGCACAAGGCTTTCTTTGTACATTGAAATCCTCTTATTTGGAAAATTTCCTCGTCTTTTTGGTAAATGCGTCAACTCTTTTGATGGCTCTATCAATTCCACGAATGCTTCCAATACTCTCCTCATATATACAAATCGGTCATCCGTTCGATCCTAAAAAATAGTCAGCCTATTTTCCCGCTTCTCGGGATGCGGCACAATAAACCTTCCGGTATTAAGTATATAGTATTGGCCTCTTGTTGTCTTGTCTGACTTTATGATCAGTCTTCCTAAAATTTATGACAACTGTTCTTGCGTTTGGTAATTTAATAGTTCGGTATTTGTTCATTGTTTCTCGTATTTCGTTCTGTTCTCCATATATTATAAATTCCAAAGCTCCAAATCATGTTTTTATTGTTTTCCCTTTTATTATTATTTATCAACTCGATAATTTCGTCATTATAATACGTGTAGCAAAACGACAAACATTTTGAGATATTTCATCTTCCATAATTAAAAATATTAAATGGAAAACACTTGTGTGAAAATAACCTCCCAACAAAAACTAAAATATACAAACCAAATATAATTAAACTTTAAAAAAAATACTAATTGATCAAGATTAGTTTACTTTTCAGACTGTTGCATCTTATAAAACCTTGTGTAATAAAGATGTACATTTTGATATGTAAACAATTTTTTTAAATCACACTTAACACAAAACAACCTGTTTACTATTATTTAATAATATGTCAAGTGGCAAATTCAAGATGTAGAATCAGTCCAAGATGGTGGCCACTATATACAGAAAAATCAAACCATTCATCAAAATAGGTGTTATGAAAATTTACATAGGCATGCAATGTATCTAACAAACATGGGGAAAACAAAATGGTGTTCATACACATATTAAATTGGATGCTCAATTATGCATGTATCTGGATGCTAGTCATTTGCCACGTTATTAGTTATCACTGTCGCCGTCATTTTCATAATCACTCTGTCTCCTCATTTGCAACATTAGTGCATTATCTTTCAGCACCTCCACACTTGCATGACAGATTATTGATCTTGCAAGAACAGCGTCCACTCCATTTGTTGGCAATATTTGAACACTTCATGAGTCTGACAACAGCCTATGGTACACCGGTGGAACTTTTGACGTCACAGGAATACAATATCTGTCATATAGTTGTTTCCATCTCAAAGATACTGGATCTAGAAGACTTGGAACAGCTACTGTGTCCTGCACAAAATGTTACCTTGGAAGTGTGTTCGCAGAATGTGTTCAGTTAAAAATCCTTGAATTGGAGTTAATGGTAGTTTTTCTACACACTGGATGCCCTTCAGTTGCTTAAACATATGCCACCGGAGTGCTTTAGCCCTATTCATAACCAACACCTCTGAAGATAAGATACACACGAACACTAATCCCAGCTAGTGCATGGATTACGTCAACATCCGCTTGTTGACGAAGTTGACCAACTTCATTTCGGACCATCATCATGTTCTACTTGAGTTGTCTTACAGTCTTTTCCTGTCCTGCAGTTTTGAAGCTGAGGGTTGGTGGGACTTCGTTGGGATAGAATTTGATAACAACATATTGTTTTATAGTGAAAATGTGAAGTGAATGTTAACTGTAGTTAAATGTAAATCTAACTATACGAACTCATTTACAAGGGGTACCTACTGTATACAAGACATCTACCATAGGCAGTCGGCAGTCTACTGCTTTCTTTTATAAACCTGAAGGGGGGGGGGGGTGGGAGTAAGAGCTAACATGTAAGAACTAGCCATTTCATGTTTTGATATAAATCAAAATTGTGGATAACATTATATAAAAAATAAAAAAAATTACATTTTGTAATTTTTAAACCTGTATTTATATTTATTTGTTTAAAATTTATTGAGGATTATAATGATCAACAACTATATAAAAACACTAGATTGTAATTGATTTAAATATATTGATTTAAAATATTTACTAAAACCATTCAATCTGTTAAATGTAGTTAACTAGATGTATTTTTATTTAGGGTAACAATATGTTGTTGAGGATGTTATGGTTTAGGGTGACTTCCTAACATTTTTTAAAATGTGACGTCAAATATATGACCTATAAAAAACAAGAATCATCTCAATCGTCTCACATGTAAAACACAGCAGTTGTATGCTTGTAAAAATAAATTTTTATTAATCATTGTACTGACCTACAAATAAAAAAGAGTAATGTAATTTAGTTAAAATCCAAATTTCCGCTTTGGTTCAAAAAGAAATTCCCACGATATTTAGGTACTGTATAATTACCATGCCATATAAGGGCTCCATTCAACGTTGTATTTTCCAAGTGATATTTTCACACATTCGGAACGTCCCATTTTATACATTATAAGTAGTATGGGAAGACTACATCTACCCCAAATTCAACCTAGACCTAGATAAGCTCTCGACCAATCATAAACGAGCAAACAATTTGCTGGATTTTGATTGGTCGAGAAACCTACCCTCTTCTGTGACGAATTTCAATAATTTTTAAGGGCTGTTAGTACTAAATTACATATGGGGTATTCCCTCTCACTATTCCATACACAGGTGCCTCTTCCTCTGCAGGTGTAGGTATCGGAAGGTTGAGTCCTGTCGTTTATATGGGGGTGAAGTTGGGTATATAAATTTTGTCGATATTTTGTTGTAACCAATTTTTGGTGGCGGTGATGACTTCAATGTTAAAATTGGCAATCGAGGAGCGGAAGTCATCGATTTTAGTAGTATAGATTGGAAAACGGGGGTAAATGGACGAAGAGGGTATTTAAAAAAACTGAATTTGTAAGTTGGAGCGGTCGACTTCGAAGAAATTTTGGTGGAGTTTGCCTCTTGATATCTTATAGGTGTTCAATGAATTGGTCGTTTTAAGGTCTTTGAGTTTTGTCCTCAGGCGTTAGTGTTCGCTGGAAGTGAGGGAAGGATGTTCCTGGTTAGTGTAGATGTTTTTGATAAGTTGGTTTGTTTTTAGACTTTCACGGACTTTGTTTAAGGAGTGGGTCTTAGCCTTGTAATTCTTAAATTTGATTGAAATAGATAGTTTTTAGTTTGGACGTTGAAAACATAGTCTGTGGGGGGTAGAGTCCGGGCAAGTAACTGCTTCGATATTTTGTAGAACAAAGATTTTGAATAGCCAACACTTTTTTTACTATTGTCGATTTAAGTGTATTGATTTCGTTAGCTTGATTCTCGATAGTGTTGCGTAACTCATGTATAAGGGAGACCGTGTCTGATTTAATGTCGTCGCGTAGTTTGTATTTAGGCAATCTGTTAGAGTAGCGAGATTAATTGGTTCGTTGTCTCTGTGACTCGAACGCCGGGTTTGAACATGCTGAGCGCTTCTCATCAGTGTAATGTATAACTGAACTAAAGAAAGGTAGGTTGCACAAAAACGTGGATAGTTCCCAGGTGAATAGGTGTATAGCTTAGGGAAGCCCATGTGTGGCAGGCTGGGGCTGAGACGGACCGATTGGTATATAAGGCGCGGTGTTACACTTTTAATATAACCGAGTGAATGTAGTATAAGGTGCTCCAGTCGGAGCGACAAGAAATTACGTCATAACAGTAGAAGTGATCTTAGTGATCTAGAATAGCAGTATCTTACAAATTTAATGATATTAAAAAATATTTACGAAATATTATTAACATTAACCATTTTTAACGATATTTAGTTTCATTTAACAAATTTTAACCAATTTTGTCAAAAATTTATAAAAATCACAAATTTCCTCTAAATATTTTATTTTATTTACATTTATCAGATTTTACTAAATTGTGTAAACATTTAGGACAGTTCAAAGAATTATATAAACATTTTTAACATTTTAGCCCATTGTAGAAAAATGTAGTAGGTATTGCGAAAAAAATTAAAATTTTTATCAATCTTAAAATAAGAAAATTTCTTAATTAACTATAATTATTATTTTATTTACATTTAGCAGATTTTAACGAAATTTTAGCATTTTAAAAAATATTAAAAATTCAAGAAAAAATCCATATAATGTTTCAATTTATAAAATTTACTTCAAAAGTTTTAAATAAGCCTGCCTCTAGTTTGAGAAAACTGCCACAAATTTGAGATGATTCCTTGATTTTGAGAAGATTACCCTGATTTTGAGAAGACTGCCCATTACTGACAACTACTTTAAAAGTATGAAATCATTAAATTCTTTATGAAAAACAAATTGACTTTACTGTTAAAACATGACAACAGATTGCACATTTTTGAAAACATCATAACTCTGCAGACCACTCGCACGAATAAATTAGTTCTTTGTTTTAATTCTTGGGTTTTCAATTAAATGAAGAGGGTAGGCGACTATCCAGAAGCAATGGTTTCGATAATTCATAGTCAAAAGATGATTGAACTTCTGGCGACTCTAGCCCATCCATTTATTGGGAGAGTTTTAAATCGTCCATCTACCGCATATCGAATCAAGTCTTCCGAGTTTGAATAATCAAGTGAACGTCCATTATCCTCATCAATTTGTCCATATTTATATAACTTAACCTTATGATGACTCATGAGCAGTTAGTTAGTTACCTTCTCCTTCTTTTTTGACAGAGTTTCCATTGCTAGATATTCCTTTTCATCGATTAATACAAATCGTTGAAACAATTGATAATCTCCCTTCATAGTGTTTTTATAGATGCTTTTCCCCAAGTATTACGTTTATGCGATTGCGCAGAAATAGGTTAATATAGGGATTGTCATAACAATCGCTATAAAATAAATTGTAATTAGAAATATGGAATTAATAATAAACATTTGTCGGCCAAGGTGTCCGACTTATATGAGACCGAGTCCGTGTTTCAATTCCATTTTTGAAAATATTCTGTCTGATTGTTAAGAGGAAATTCCTTTAAAGAGGAAATTGAAGGGCACTGAAGATTTCGTCTCTTCCATCAAATCGTCAATCCCAACAACACCTCGAGGTTTTAAAAAATTCAGCTATTCATGTGTTGGAGGGCCATCATATACATAGTTTGTATATACACAAGAGCTATTGGAGGCGTACATTGTCCCGGTTAACCAGTACACTTTCCCTACTCTTTCCTTGCAAATTTTTGTAAATTTTCCACAAATGTTGTTTTTCAAAATATTGTCGGTCCTGCAACAATCATGCTTGCGTTATGCTTCTAGATATTTTGGGGAAAAAATCTTCATTAATTATGTTTATAAACAAGAATAAGGACGAATATAATTTTTATAACATAGTATAATATATAATATACACAATATAAACAATTGGGCAGCAACAACATCAGTTGAGTAACGAACAGTAAGCATCAGAAGAGGAGGAGGAGAGAGCCAAGACAAGCTGACTGCTCACGGATTTGTGAAAAAATGGCGAAACAACGGAATCCATTTATCAGGACAAAGAAGAAGGTGCTCGCATGACAAAAGAGATGATGAAAGTATTGAAAGTGATAAAGATACTAGGCTTTTTTTAATGTATTGACATATTTGAAATGTTTTCATGTTTTGACAATAAATAAATTTATTTTTTATAAAGAATGAATTAATTTCTTACTTTTAAAATAGTTGTCAGTATGGACAGTTTATTAAAATTAGGGCAATCTTCTCATAATCAAGAACATCTTTCCAAATCAGGAAATCTTCTCAAAATCATGGTAGTCATCTCAAAACGAGGGCTGGCTACTTAAATCTGAAGCTTATTTGAAACTTTTGGGAAAGATTTTATAAATTAAACCAATTATGAATCATTATGGAATTTTATGGATTTTAACGGATTTTTAGAAATGCCTAAAAATTTTATAATTTAAAATGCTAAATGTAAATAAAATAATAATTAGATATGTCTAGGGAATTTATGGATTTTTAGAGATTTTGGATGATTTATTTAGCAAGGCTAAATTTTATAAAATTATACAAATTTGCAAATAAAATAATTTCAAAATTTCCTAAAATACGAAAAATGCCTGAATGATTGTAAAATTGGTTAAAATATGGCTAATGTAAATATAATAACATAATGATTTAGTAATAATTATTGATTTTTAGTAATTTTTATCAACATAAGTTAAAATTTGTTAAATTAAACTAAATTCAGTTAAAAAATGGTAATGTAAATTAAATATGCTAAATTCGTGTATATTTTTAAATTACTAAAATTTAAAAAAAGTCTATTACTATAAAATTAAATATCGACGATACATTTAATTAACTTTTAATTTAATAACATCGAAATCTGTATTTGTAATATATACCTATTATACTATAACAACTTTTAATTAATGAAATCTGTTACTGTCTTGGTAAACATCAAAGTCATCGTTATCACAGGCATCGATAACTGCATGGTATTTAATCAATTATTTTTACAAAATTCTAATTAACCATAACCAATAATATATACCTAATACCTATTTTAAGAACTTTAAATTAACCAAATCCATTACTATCTTTGTGAAAATCAAAGTATTGATAAAGAGGGATTGGGAGGGATTGGGAAGGTGGAGGGTAGAGGTAGAAGGGGGAGGAGGTGAGGGTGGGGGTGGGGGTCGTGTAGAGGGGATGGAGTGAGTGAGTGGTGGAGGAGAATAGTATATCGACCAATCAAAATCAAGCAAATTGTTCAGCTCATTCCTGATTGGTCAAGAGCTCATCTAGGTCAGTCGAATTTGGCGTAGTCTTCCCATAATCTTATAGTTCCACAAAATGGGTAGTTCAGATTGTAACTGGGGATTCTGTATTTTATACTTAATTAATTAATCGTAATTATTTACTTTTACGTAAAATGTATCGCTTTTTATTTTTGTTTTATTTAAGTTTTCTGCACGATGTCAAAACTTAAAAAGGTAGATGGTTAAAAAATTCTTTGATTTAACTTTTGAAATTTATTTTGTGCGAATATAGCGCATTCGTTATTTATACAAATTTTAGGAAAAACGTCTTGGATCCGGAGCGTTTGGAGACGTCTTCAAAGAACTCAGAGAGATTGAGAAAGAATGGAAATATGTCGCTGTAAAACGATTACAATTGTCACGACAAAATGGGAAGTCTCTACACGAGGAAGTGAGTGAATTTTATAATACCGGGTATACAAGCAAATTGACAACATACTGAAAACAACATTTATTATGTGTCACTTTTACTGTTCTCCACATAAATTATTTTTTTTTAAATTCGGTTGGATAAAAAAGGCAATAAGCAAAAACCACAAAAAACAATATGACACTATGCGAGTAATAAATATTATGAAAGGGTGATCTAGGATAACAGTTATTATGAACAGTTATCTAGGATACCCACTATATCGCTTTATTAATACTCATGACAATCGGTTACGCTACATAGAGAAAACATATAAACATATAAATTATATATAAACATAACTCATTCCAGTATTTTTTTAGCTTTCATTTGTAGTTAAATTGTGTTTTGATGTTATAAATTAATTTAGTCATATCTAGCAGGGCAGCGAAAACTGAATAATTCGTACCTCGTCTGTTAACAGACACCTTTTCAATTTTTGACATTTAATTATGTCGTCGTGTAGTTCATTATTCTAGCAAAATCGATCAACATGGAATTGTGGACAAAGCTTATCGTAGTTGTGCAGCTGATACTTACTGGATAATATTACATAATGAGAAGCTACTGACATTCTCCGAATTCCCATGGAATGGTTACGAAACCTTGGTTATAGTTATGGAATCTGAAGCGCATTTGATTGACAGATGAAAATTAAATTTACATACACCATTGTCAACGATTTCATAATATTGCCTCTAGGTTTTTGTTACGAATTTGATAAAAACCAGAGAAACCGCAGCTAAGATTGTGTAATGTTGTCTTACTTTTCTTTAGCTATACCATTATATCGATCGTGTCTAGTCATTATGTTAGTTGTCCTATCCTAGGTATTTGAATAGTTATATTTCTATTATAATTAATCGTTTTACTTTATGTAAATGCTGCCTAATAATTATGTACATTGGTATATTATATAATGCTAGGTAACTTTTTAATATTTAAGGGGTTCAAAATGAGTGAACTGTGTCATGGATATATTGTCGAGGTATTTTCCTATAACAAAAAAGAAATCGTTATGGAACTTTCTCAATACGGGACATTGCATGAAATTCTTTCAAATAAAACGTGTAGATCAGAGGAGGCGCTTATGTGGATGTTTCAGTTATCGATGGGTAAGTTTATTTATGTAATGAGATCTTTTTGTTGTTTCATCAGTAGCATATTTAGTGAATATAATGTATTCTGGATTAATGAAAAAGAACAATATAGGTATCCCCCCTTTTTTATCCAAAACCCATTCCTATATATATAATTTAAAAAATCGACGAACTGTTATTAAACGTCTCTTTCCTTAAATCTCCATTGTTATCATTACTGAAATTTTGTTTTCCTCTCTTGTAAATGACTCCCTTTTCACCATTCCAATTTATAACATTCTTTTGGGATGACCGCACCAACAACTAACCTTCAGTGTCGCATTCTGGACCTCCGACATTATCCATTCTATGGATTGCTGACAACTTTTCCGGGAGAACTCGGACATTTACTGTGCAAAGCTGGGACAAAATGGTTTCGATTAGGTTAGCAATAATATGAATATCAAGGATATGGGTGCAAAGAACTATCAGTTTCTACTACGTCTCAACGAGATATGTATGGGACAGCACAGAAATACTGGCGAAGTAACGAGTTCAAACTTCAAAATTGTACAAGTTCGTCATCAAGCAATCGAGGGGCGAAGGGCACCTACTAGGACCAACCCAGAATCTCAACTAACCAAATTTTTGTCGACCGGTCACAGTAATCCAGCTCACTGTGACCAACTTTTCATCTTAAGAGCTGGAGATATCGAGAAAAACCCTGGGCCCCTCCGCATCCACAAGCAACCGAGTTGACCAAGTGGACAGCTGACAGGGGAATTGATGTGATTGCTCTCCAAGAAGTCCACCTTCCTGAAACGGGTAACATCTCCATCAAGGACTATAATAACTCCAACACAGGTCATAGGAAAATTGGTCGCACTCCTGGAGGCGATGTCAAAGGCGCGGGGTGACGTCGTTATCTACGTTCGCGAAGGCCTGAAGCATTAAAGTATTATCACACCACCTCTCAATCCGAACCGAATGACAATACCACTGAGTGGTCCGTGATTACCGTCTACAACGAGACCCAAAACCCCATCTCAATCCACAACATCTACATTTCCTCAATCACAACTGGAACCAATGACCAACGCGTCAACAACTTTGAACCATCCCAGCTGGGACTCCAACTGCGACGAGCCAGATAACCTATGCAAGACGTTAGACGATTGAACTGCAACGTAAGCACCACCAACAATGGCGAACCTACCCACCTCCACCAAGGGACCGGTGCCCCTCTGACCCGGATATCATAGTGGTTTTAGAGAACCTGGAACCCTTTTGTGAAT
Organism: Vannuccia rotundouncinata; assembly: GCA_034780395.1. Lineage (NCBI taxonomy): Eukaryota > Metazoa > Platyhelminthes > Proseriata > Coelogynoporidae > Vannuccia > Vannuccia rotundouncinata. The sequence continues at coordinate 9,671 of JAUZNC010008217.1, read as the reverse complement.
GGTATATTGCATATGACATAGATATAAATGACCACTTACCTATTCTGACAGTATTTGGGAAGTCGGTTAGCCAAAGAAGCCGCACCAGAACTAAATGGAGCCTTAAGAAAGCGAACTGGACGTGTCTCTTGACCCAAGTAGAAAATGACCCCATCCCAAATTCCCTCCCTTCAAAAATGATAAAATATCTCAACAAGATCATCATCGAAGATGCAAACAAATTCAAACCCAAAGGAGCCTTGAAGAACCCGAAGCCATGGTGGTGTAAGGAAGTCGAGGTTGCCCCTAAAGAAAGAAAGATTTCCCGCAAAGTCGCCCATCTTGGCAACGAGAAAAACAAACTTGTCTTGACGCTGCAACGCAATAAGGAAGGCCAAAAAGGACTACTGGCATAAATTCGTATCTGAAGACCTCTCAGACCGCATTAGCCCCAAGAAATTCTATAATGTCATTAGAAGTATGGATGAAAGATCGTCAAAACCTATGTCCGACACACCCCTCTGCAACAACAACAAAACCATGCTCAAAGACAAAGCCAAAGCCAATTCTTTCGTCACTGAATATCTTATCCTAAAGTCAGTAGCCTCCCTCGTATACCATCGATCGACATACCCATCCAGGAAGAATTCAACAACTTTCGAAGAAAGATATGTGTCAACTGCTAGGTGAGCACTCAGGTGTGTGTTGTCTTTTTCGTGATGAAGACCGCCGCGAAGTGCTCATGAATATGCCAGATGGTAAAGATGTATGCCACGACAGTATTTCATCGGAAATACTTAAAAACCTCCGAGAGAAAGGACGACATGCCATGCAAATCCCGGCTTTATGACTTAGTAGGTATAGGTTTCGTACACATCCACCATCCATATTAAGGGAGAACACAATCACTAAGCCAGGGACACTATGAATGACCGAACACACGCTGTGCTTTCTTTGATCGGAAATGAAAACATGTAGTTGATGACTCTCTCTTTGTGATACGGACGACTGTGAACGAAACTTTTGCTCTATCTATTCTAGGTCAACGCATAGAGACTTCTCAATATTTGCAATATAAGCTACCTCTTCTTGTTTGCTATTCGAATATGAAGCTGTCGCAAGCGCAAATTTTGTGCCCCTTATGAAACGACATTTCTCATCGTATTGAAATTAACATATTTGCGATTTGCGCTTGCGAGGGCGTCATGAAATTACCCCTTGGTTATTAGAGCGTCGAACTATTAAATCGAATGCCATCTCGTCTATATATAACATTTTACAAATTATATAATTTGTAAATTATTTTTGAAGTTTATCGAAATATCTGTCTAGGACAACTATAGACTATTGCTGCGCTATAATTGTTCTGAATATATCTACTGTTTATTACTTACCATTTGACCATTATAAAATAAAAAAATTTAATTCGGACTAAACAGATAAAAATTACATCATTTATAGAGAGGGTAGAACATTTAATAGATCGAGAAATTTTTTTTAATAATTATCACAATACATGACAATATAGTATAATACAAATTTATAAAATAGACCAATATTGATTATATGCTGGTCAAACATTATTCATCAGTTAATGCAAACAAATTGTGTTCCTCTAATTAGATCTCACATATAGTTGAGATATGAATTACTAAACATGGGTTGACACGTCCTCGAGTACATTAATGAAAGAGGGCGCCGGCATCATCAATTTTCGATGAAATCGAATCTTTTAATGCTTTTTAACTTTAGATGGGCAACCGTCTCCGAAAGAGGATATTGAACACGGTTTCATTAATATTTTTCCCATATATCCCATTAAATATTTCCGATTATAATAAATAAAACGAATGTAAACAATATATAGAAAAATCCTATTTGCTTGGAGTTATCTAAAAATATTCAATATTTTGCAATTTACCGTATTTGTAAATATTCAACTTCAGCAATTAGATACATACACGAGTATGCTAATATCACTCTAATCCACCGAGATGTCAAGTCTAGTAATGGTGAGTATTCATTCTTTACTATTTGTTATACAATTTTATTTATTAGATAACAAAATAAAGTTATGATTTCGTTAAATTACCGAATTAACGTTCTTCAAAGTTCGGTCGATATAGTTAAAATTGAGTAATAAGAACAGTATAAATATTAACATGTGAATGAGGAGAGATTTTGATGTAGAAATTTCTGCTATAGGTTGTTTATTATAGCCTTTATGTATATTGTAACGGTGCGATCTATAATGAAGAGTAAACATTCCAGCGGCGATAGTCCGAATGTCTGAGCATGGAATTGGACCAGTTTTCTGAATCACATTATCGATGTACATGTAGAAAATATTAGTCTTGAGATATGGTGGCCCAGAGGTTAGAGCGTTGGACCCCCAACCTATTGGTAGTCTGTGCGAGTGGGTTCGAACCCCAGTTCGGACCAAAAATCAATTACCTCGTCCCTGGCTGACAGCTGTGTCAGTCGTTTGCTGCAACCCGAAAGGGTTCGTGTTGTATGCGTCTTAAAGTAATATCCTGTCTTTGGAAACTTACAAATCTAAAAAGTCCTTAAAAAATGGCTGTGGTTTGCGAGGACAGGTGCTCCAAATGTTTAGGTAATTTTTCTTTTGAATAGAGGTAATGCACGAAGATTTCGCAGAGGAATGCTAATATGTAATATTAATTAAAATAACAAAAAGTAGTTCTAACAAGTATTCGAATAACATATATAACTAAACAAATATTCGACATATTTTGATTTTCAGTTCTTATTTTTAAATCAGAAGATGATGGTAGAATTGCCAAGGTAGGATTGTTGACTTAATGCACTATATTTCTTGGATACATACACAAATTACTCGTTTTTTAAATAAATGTTAGCTGTACTATTATAATTAAATCTTTAGTTATCAGATTTTGGCATGGCACGTATATTTACGCACACAATAACATCGATACAACAAGGTACAATCCACTGGATGGCTCCCGAGGTAAATTATTTCAATATTTCAATATCAACAGTTTTTAATAAAATAATGGTTACACTATTTCAGGTTATTTGTCACAGTAAATGGTCAAAATCTGCCGACATTTGGAGCTACGGGATTATAATTTGGGAAGTCTTATTCAGAAGAACTCCTTGGACAGAATTGAATCATCATGAGATGCATATCAAAATTGGAACCGAAAAAAAAGTACAAAAATTACATTTTGTATTCATATATTTTGTGTATAATTAAAAGCATTATTTGGCTTTATTTCAAATAGAATTCACAAACGTTTTGTATTTTAATCTTACAGTCTCTCTCAATTTTGTTATTTAGCATACTCCACTGTCTTGTAGCGAGTTGTTCAATCTTACTGTTTCACTCTGTTGTCTGATTTAGCATCCTCCACTTGAAGTGGGTTGTCCAACCAGATTAAAACAACTTGTTGTGTTCTGTTGCCAAGAAAAACGAGAATCACGATTAAATGCTCATGAAATCTGGAAGAAATGGGTTAAATGGAAGAAGCCTGATAAATGTAAGACAGTTCAAATCTTGCTCTTCTATATTTGTTTTTCTTTAAATAATTTTACTATTTCAGTTGATGAGATAGCTAAAGATTTGAACTGTTTTTGGCAAGTCACACAAAACAAGTAAACATTTTAACATTTTGTCCAATTACTTGTGGTTTTCCTATTGTTATTCTTTATATGAAATAAAACAAGAAATAAGGTTAAAGCGGTAAAAATTAAATAAAACACTCTGATATTAAATTTATTTATTTAAATGGAAACATACCAAATATTGTGGCCATGTGGTCATTTAAACACATTAATCGTTTATTGTCTTCAAATTTTAAAAAGTTTACCAAATTGCTTTATAATATGTATAAATTGTGATACAAATATATATAGTATACAATATTTACATTAATGGTTTAAAATTGACTGAATTATTTTCTGCGTTCTTTTGCGAATAGTTTTTTCATAAAACCATCTAGAACTTAATTAACTATTATTTTGTAAGCATTAGAAAGTAAGAAACTTTTGGAAAGATTACAATTGGAATCTGTTAAAAGATCACATTATGTTTCCAACAAATGGGATGCACCCAAAAAATATATGGAATGAAACAGAAAATTTTAAAATATGTTTTTATACTGTCTTATCGACAAAAGCACAATAAATTCATAAATAAAAGTCGCTTTAGATGGCAATTTCTTTTACAGGATTTGAATTTAACAGATTTCTTTTGATAACAATAAGCAATTTTGCATGACGTATAATGTAACATAAACAATTCTATTTGTTAACGGTATTTATTTATATTCTATATTATTATATTAATTGTCATTAATTAAATATAAGTTATGTGTCTTTCAGTAACGAAGGAAACCCATCACATGGAGAAGGTATTTTAAATTATTTTTTTGTCAACATTATTGTAATACATCATTAATTCAAAATAATAAAGTTTATACAAACAGAGTAGGCACAGTTTAACAAATAAACAACAGTTCCTTACACTCTATGTCTAGAGAGCTCGTTATCTTACAGAACTTCCTTACACCCTAGAAAGAAAGCTCGTTCACCTAAAGTAGATTAACCTTCTCGTAATTAATTATTCAACCGCCTCTTTGATACGATACTCGAAAATCTTTGAACGCAAGAAGCGCTGCGTTAATGACACTGTACACTTTGACAGCGATAGTGGAAGACCATAGACAACCTAACACTTTTCGGCTGATCAGGTGTTGTCCGGAATTCGGACAAATTTTAATATGCGCAGCGTATTAGTTTGCCTCACTTTCGTATTTACAACCAGAATATTGAACCTCTTCCAAAATAGTTGGATGATATAAGCGAATTTTCACAACCCACGTACATCTCAATTGATATCTGCTTTTGAATTGGTTCAGTTAACCAAGAATTGAATTATGATACAATTGTCCATAACTCGCACCAATGCCCCTATATATCACCACTAAAGACGTCATTGCCAACTTAGATGATCTGCCTCCAATCATTAGTTCACCTGAAAAAGAGCATCGGTCGCCGGCATCACCGGAAAAAGATCAAATACAAAAAGGGATAGTGCTGACCACCACTCAATTATGATGCCACATCAGGATTGTGATTTCCACCAACATGAAGTTCCTGTCTCCTGAACGTGAGGTGGGGGCGGGATGGGGTGATGCCATTTGAGCATTACTCATTCAGTGATATCGTATTTTCATAATTCATGTTTCTTTCATACAAACTAGCTTGTATAATATTCTATTTTCATTATATATATCTATACTTTATACTATATACTATATACTTTATATATCTATAGACTAGTGTAATGTCTATGATCATCATACATGCTTCTTTTATTCAGACTGATTGCTGTAAATAGGTTATTATGTGCATTTCTTATTCATATCTGTTTATATATATTGTATATAATTTATTTTATTTCTTGTCAATGTTGCAGTTTTCGGCGAACAATTGAATAATGACCTTTTTAATTTTAATTTATTTAATATAAATAAAACAGATATTAACAATCATAGAAATATATCTCTGTGGTAACAATCATAGAGTTTTTAGGTACTTTATATGTAAACAATGATTCAAAACACTTCAAAGATAGGCATATAAGAATTAGAAATTATATTAGAAAACAACAAAAAGTATTAAATTATTATTGTACTAAACATTACATATAAAATGTAAACAATATTTGCAATCCAATGTAAACATACAGACTTATTTCATAATATTTGTGTTACAACTCGAAAAAGACCCATTGAAATACACGTTGATCGTAGCATGGCTTGGATTTGTTGAAATAGAATTGTCTTTAGGCTCCTCTGTGACTTCTTTGATACTCTGGACAAATTTACCATTGCCGATGAAGTACCCAGTTGCCAAGGCCATTAATGGGCTATTTTTTGCCTCAATTCGCTAAAAAATATCTTAAATAATTGTTCAAGATATAATTCGGTACATTAAAAAAATTATCGCACATATTTTGCATCTTAAGAATGATTAAAAACAACTTATGGCACTATCCATTTGTATTTTGTTTTTCGAGTTGATCTATTTCGCTCATGACATTTTCTGTGATATCTTCTGAACTTTGGAAATCATAAAGCATGTCGATGAAACTTGGTGAAAGCACCTCCAGATGTCTCTCATTTGATTGGGCAGTTCCCCGTTTCATCGTCCATTCCGGATATCTGATGACTAGGTGTTGTCAAAATTTAGAAAAGGGTGAAATCGCTCGTCATCCCTCTGTTGTTCAGAAAAACACAGAATATATCAATATGACATAAATGTAGGATTTCTATGAGCCATTGTATGCGCAAAATTGCATTTATTGTTGCCTGAAAATACAATAAATAATGCTACATTGTTATAAATAATCACAAATGTGGATTTCTTCAAACATTTCAATATATTATATAGAAAAGATAATCTTTTTGATTTCCTATCTATACAAATTTTTAAATAGTTATATCGCAAATTTACACAATGTTTAGAAAAATTATAACTCAGAGATTTCATATATCAATTATTTTATCTCTATATAATGTAATGTATATTTATATCTCTATGGTTTCATTTCAAATATTATTATTTTCTATTTAATTTTATTAAATATATATATTTTTGTTTAAGGTGTTTCTCTGTCTGCAAACTCTTCATTCTCATCACGTGAGTCTATAATACTTTTATAATTCTCTCCATACATTTATGATATTATTTATAACCTTTCAAAGTTTGTTTTATTACTTTCCTCAATTTACAAACTAATTTTGTTTAAAAAATATAAAAAACAATTGATAAATTTTTTTAAATTTATTAAAATGGATAAGTATTTAATTATTTGATTTAATTAAATGTTTTAATGATAACTTTGTATCTATAAATGTTATCTTATTTCATATTTTATTATTGAATAATTTTCATGAAATAATCATTATTATACCATGACGATAGTATATTTAAAATTTGTATCTATAAGCAAAACTGTTAAAAGGCTCTGCCTCGTGATTTCCAATTTTATCATTGGAAGGTAATATTAACTTTATAAAACATAGCGAATAAGTTTACATTATATTCGTTAGTTATAATTTTAAAGTTAATTCTACTATAAGGTATCTATTTATTTATCCGTTAATTCGATCAAATTGGCAATTTGGCTTAAATAATTTCTATAAAACGTACTTAGCTCAAATACGATATTATTTTCGTAAAAACTAACGTAACACAATTTATGGTACCTATATCATTTTTTTTGTGGTATGAGCTAACTCACTTTTTGCCATTGTGGATAACAATTATATTATTATAATTAGGTATCTATTATGTTATGGATACAAAAGTCTATGATTGATTTTTTATATAAATATTTTATTCTCTGAAAATATCTATGAAGTTTAATTATATTTATAACATATAGACAACACAAGTATAATAAAACTATAATAAAAGTATAGATATATAATGTCTATGATTTATATTGTAAAATATATTTATAAATTAATTAAAAAAATTAATTGATAGCTCCAGTTTTGTGTTTAAGAGCTAATATATAGCTTTATGGAGGAAAGGAATAAAACATTAACATTTTGCAAACACGATATAAACCATTTTTTAGTTCCCATGTTTAAATCAATATTACAATAAAAATACAACTATATCCATTCGTTATTAATTTGAACACAGGCAGTATAATTTACACTGTATTATGAGTTGCCGAAATGCAAAATACTGAATGAGTAGTTATTGATTAAATGGATGGCTGTTAACATTTACCTATTGAACAGATTTGATAACAATGTCACTATTATAGTTGTCTTATAAAAATAAATATAATCAGAAGTTCACCTGCTCAAATTATTTGAAAACGCTATTCCAGGTGGTAAATGTTAATATATAATATTTTGTCTGTTTCTTACCTTTCAAAAATCTGCCACGTTTAATTTTTGCTGTCTGCATAATAAATGGGACTTTTAATATTGAAATCTAGATATTTTTAATTTCAGGATCCAGCGTAAGTGAACCTTACAGTGAGAATGCCCGCATTCACTCTATCTGCATACAGGCTAAGGAGTCTTTGTCCAATTTAATTTTAAAAGTAGGTCAACCTTTCTTAAAATAAATCTACTAAATACAAATAGTTTAACTTTCGGTATATAATAATTTTAATACATACGGTATTTTCCGCGTATGAGCCCCCCCGCATATAAGCCCCCCTTCTTTGAGTGGCAAATATTAGGTTTACAGGGGGGGGCTAATATGCGGATAAATACGGTACTATACCATTTTTTTAAAATTTAGATATACAGTCGTCAGAGTATTTGTTGATTTCGTTTAGATTCCGCCACGGATGGCACTGCGAAATCAGATGGACCATCTGCTAAAAGATATGGAAGATATCCTCTCCTCCAGCACTTCCACTCTTCCCGCTCCCAGCCATACCATCATTTATGAAAATGAGGATGCAGAATCGACCTGTAGTAGTGGAAGCAGCGTTGATAATGATGATACTCAGCGTTAATTTAATTTTGAGAATCACAAGGATCCAACTGGTCACTATTTATCGACTCGCAAAATTGTCATAAATAATTGATATCTGGCATGTTAATTTGTTTTGATTACATTAATGTTTGCGGTTCAATATCGTAATTTTTATTACAACAAATTGGGAAAGGCTTCCATCATTAATATATTTGAAACATTTTCGTAATTGCAATTTTCTCAGTAATGGAAAATTTGAACATAGAATTATTCAAACTTTGGCCTTCATAATGTAATGAATTCCATTTTTTAAGAATTAATACATTTCCACTATAAACTATTTCATTTGATTTTGATTTTTGATTTTGATTTTAACTTTAAATTTTTGTGTAGTTATATTGCATATAATGAATGATAAGTGTCATATATCATATCATAGCATAGCATAGCATAGCATAGCATATCGTATCATATCATATCATATATCAATCATATCATATCAATCATATCGTATAGTTTAGACTATAGTATATAGTATAGTATAGAATATCATATTGTAGTTATATAACATTGATTTTTGTTAATACTGAGTGAACAATTTGAACGCTATAACCAATTTGTTGGTCTGCTTATTGTATCTTTAATAAATCTATTATTATATTAATTTTCTTGCGGTTTATTGTTTCCTTTTAAATTAATTTATTTTGTCGGGTGGATTAATTTTTTTACATAAGAACCTTAATGTTTCAATACAATTTATTATGCGAGTATAATATCAAACGTTGAAATCTTAACTCTCACTCGGGATTTAAAAATAATCGAAAGCATTAAGATAAGTCTAATTGTAATCAAATTAATTATCTTAATTTCTTATTTGGCGAAAAATTGTCTATAAAATTTAAATTTTTATTGGTTTTACTACCTAGTTTAATCAGTCTGGATAATTTATATTTTTTACGTATTTAGAAGTTGTCGCTTCTTGTTGTGGATGTTATTCTTAGCAGTTGTCACTTCTTGTTGTGGATGTTATTCTTAGCAGTTGTCGACTCTTGTTGTGGATGTTATTCTTAGCAGTTGTCGATTCTTGTTGTGGATGTTATTCTTAGCAGTTGTCGATTTTTGTTGTGGATGTTATTCTTAGCAGTTGTCGCTTCTTGTTGTGGATGTTATTCTTAGCAGTTGTCGATTCTTGTTGT
>JAUZNC010008206.1:16824-33124 GCA_034780395.1 Vannuccia rotundouncinata | reverse complement strand
AATATTTGTGGGCGTGGAAGCTTCCATAATTTAGACTATAGAGTAGACAAGGTAAATATTTCGGAGTAAATCAATGACCAATAGGAAAAGCTACAGTTTACGAGTGCTTTACTAGAGTATCGAGAAACACTCTTTCATCATGATGGTACAATAATGGTAAGTTTGCAACTTGCGTGCTGCGATTTGCGTGAGCTTCGAGAAACGACCACAGTATGTTAAATAGTAAACTGTCATATTCTAAATTATATTCCTTGCCAGAAGCTAAAAATATATTACTTTACAATCTATTGATTCACGGTTACATAATTTGGACGCAGCAGTTTGTACAAAAGTTTGATTCGTTTTTGGAATGTTTTTGTACACATCAAAAGAAAGACACATTTCATTATTCCCTAATTACTTTCGATTTTTTGTAAAATCTGTAAGCCAATTAATACTTACATTGAATAAGGACAAACTAGGGTTTCTAACATGCTATCTATACCGAGTAATTACATTTCCCTTATCTGTAAATACCTCATATAACAATATATATCGTAAGGACAGTGCAGTTGAATTGTATAGCTTTTATTACGTTTAGGGATACCTGTTATTTTTTTAATTCTTTGAAGAAAAAGTTGTTACAAATAGTTTACTATCATTGCATTTTATGTTATCTGGACAATTTTAGTAAATATGTAATATGGTTAGTCGAAAGGAATCAGGTAAGGGCACATTCGAAATTTCCAGAATATTGTTAGAGTGTAAATTTCATTTGTCAATCACTGGAAAGAATAATATAGTTAACTTCCCATGCAAGCGTGAGAAATTTCGAATATCAGTTGTTTTATAAATTCTACTTCTAATCCATTGACATGTTATGGGAATGAAATGTTTTAATAATTAAGTTGAATTCAGTATATTGGCGTTATGCAAATATTTAATTCCAAATTCCAGCTACCAGCTACCAGCAGCCGTATGCACAAAGCTCCGCGAACAATGTTTTTACTTGCGCAACTCAAAATTCAACATAAATTCTCAAAACAAGTTGGGCAAATTTTGCCCTAACTTTGTTCGCACAACTTACCCACCTAATTTTTATGGAGTTGAGTGAATCTGTAATTTAATTGGTTCATTTGTATATTATATTTTATTAGTTAATTATATATGTATTAATACGTATAACTTATATAAGCACGAATGCCAATTTAATAAGTATTTAAAATAAACCAATTTATTTTGTCTATATTGCATATATTATATAAATTGTAGAACAATCGGTATTATGATTAAATCTTTATATATGTAAGTCAAGCAGATTTGTTTCATTTAGTAAGTCATTGTATACCTTTCGTGTTGATTTTTAAAGCCCCTCTGACGATTGACAAAGTATACACTCAACCAGTCCTTTTTTTATTAAAATTGGCTGAACATTCTAAAAAGCTAATGTTCTAAATAAATATGTATTAAATATTTAATTTCATCAAGAGTAAATAAGGACATTTAAAAATAACCTCCAAAGTTATTATTATATATGCGACTCGGTAAATTACTGACATTTTTGTTCCAGTTATTTCCTTTTAAAGTGTCAATAAAAACCATATTTATTATAGATAAATTCAATAGTTGAAATATTTACTCTTACGCTTTTTAAAGCTATATAGTAACAGTAGACAGGGCCGTAGGCATGTATTTAATTTTTTGGGGGGCTCGTAATTAAAAAGACGCAAAATCTTAATAAATTGAAAGTATAATTTGATTATGAAAGTTAGGCTATATATCTAAAATTAAATCTACAATTATTTATAAATGTAATAATATATTTTATATATTTGGATCTATATATATATAACTATGTTATTTACAAATTATATTTTATTATAATTATTAGATATATAAATAAGTATAGTTATACAATATGAGGATCCAACTATAGCTATAGATCAAAATGATAGATAGGCAGGCAGGCAGGCAGATAGATATATATATAGATAGATAGATAAAATATATTAAGAGTGAAATGTAGTAGCCGTACAAAATGTATTTACTGGGTGGAAATCATAGTCATATAGTCCAAAATTTCACAAGTGTTAAAAGGTTGAAATTCAACTGTGCGTAGGATCATAACAAACATATAATAACAAAAATTAAAATATATAATTTGGAGTAGATATAATTAATTATATAATAAATATATAATTAAACTTTAACAAGATAATAAGCATTTTTCAATCCGCATAACAATTGGGATCTAAACACATGTGTACGCTAAAAATACGTTTTTAGAATAACCTATATGCATATCATGTGAGTATTAGGATAAATAAATTGAATAAATGTAACTTTAATAAAGTGAAACACAATTATTAATCAGTAATATAGGAGTAACATTTTTTTAAACAGGCGCTTATTTTATGATGTATTACAAATAAAAGAGAGGTTATGGGGTTGGTACATCACATTTTATATCTATTTTGTCCTTTTTATTTTTAAAAAAGTTTTATAATTTTTAGATCTGAAAATATTTTTAAATTTTTTTAATAATCTGAAAATAGACCAAATATTTTTTTTTACTTATATTAGAAAGGCGCCAGTTTAGAAAAGTTGGGGGGGCTCGAGTTTCCCCTAGCCCTATATATAGCGCCTACGGGCCTGCTAGAGGAAAAGGGTAGGGTCCGTATAATCTATTGTTACTCCTTATTGTCAGCCTATTTTATTAAGAGTCGGCAAGTGAATATGTGGGCGTTTATTAGTGTCGGCACTCAATTATCCTGTCATCAAAAGCAAAAAGTAATTTTTCACTCCGCGTCAATATTTCACGAATATTCCGCGTCTAAATCGTTCGTGAATACCAAAAGTTAGTCAATTGTCGCCCAACTTCGGGAAAATAAGCTGAGATCAACTAATATACATAGAGCCTTGTGCATACGGATGCAGAACACATCCCTTAATCAGATGTCGACATGGATCTATTTATTTGCGAAGCTGTTTTAGCATTGCTAAGTAACACATATATTATCTAATTTGTGACATATTTTTATAGTTACGCTAGATATTTTCGTCACTGATATTGCATAAAGTACGCGAAAGGAATAACCGTACCTGAAGATCGCAAGAAATCAATGGATGTCTTTGTAAAAGTAATATTTTATTATTTAAAATGGATTATGCGACTGATTGAAATATATTTGAAAAGTTTATTATCGTTATTGTTATAAATATTGTGACGAAATAATTATTTTTATTTTATCAAATTTTATTAAATGTATATATAATTTAATTCATACCATATGATATTGCATCATTCTACCAAAATATAAACTTTTTATAAACGTTTTTATATTTAATATGACTGCTGAATGAAACGAGTTTAATTTAATTTATTCAAATATTCGTAGCAAGAGAAAACTGGAAGAGGTCGCATTTAATGTGAGCAGAACTTTTATGTTGATCCCCATTTCGTTAGTAAATTTGTTCGTTTTGTTATGACCTTATTCCTCTGAGAATCAAGCAAATCAAACTGTATTATATTGGAGTCGGTAATCAATTCACTTTTACAATATTCTACGAAGAGCAAATCCAAGAGACCTTTTAATTAAATTAATAATAAGTGGATTCTTCTGAAGATATTTTTTGTAGAGTATTAAAATAAATGATAACATTTCATAATTAATATTTGTTCTGCAATACCACCCTATGACAACAATTAATTCTATATTAGAAACATGCTTCACTATTTTATATAAATATGCTCAAAAGATGAATACACATATTTTCTATAAACTAATTTTGACTAATAAAAACTAAAATAAATAACACATAATTTAAATCGATTAAATGTGTCCCTTAAGGTGATTTTCGTCTGTGATCTATACTTACATTTATCATTGAATCATTTGATAAAGGCATTCACCCCGAAAGTATGATAAATACTTCTATTTAATTTAATTGAATTTTTAATTAGAGTTATTTTAGCTGCAGATAATGTTAAATCTGAGAGATGTTTTTATATTTTTATTGTATTAATCTTACTAAGTTGTACTCTCTAAAAAAACTCCGCCCAAATTAAATATTTAATAAATGCACCAATTGCTGATTTGTTGGATGTTATCTAGGAATGTTAATTAAAATGCTAATTAAGAATAACAATATAACAACATTTTATTTTAAATAAATTGCTTCTGTGGGATTAGATTGTTAGGATAATTACGAATTTTGTATGCTTGATTATCGATAAGCTTTGGGGAAAAATTATCCAAAAATATATATGGATTGTTGTAGTATATTTTGTTAAGGTTTAATATTAATATTTTCGAATTTGAAAATATTAAATTAAATTTAGTTTTTAAGCTTTATTATGTTTTATAATGATTTTATGGAGTGAGGTAATGTTCATACAATACATTTTAAAAAATAAATTGTAACTTTAAATTAAAATCGGGTTATATTATGTTTTTGGGAATCATTAAAATAAATTGTGGAATTGATTTTTGTTTAATAATTTAGTAATGATTAATGGGGTGGAGAGTCGATACTTGACTATTTCATCTTCTTTTATTGTGAGATTCTTTTAACCTTTGTAAAATTTAGCATTTTGTGGTTCAAAAATCATTGATATCAGTCGGAAACTAACAAACTAAAAGCTAAAATAATAACTAATAAAAGCGAACTTGCAAACATCATACAACGAACATCAAAAACAATCTTCATACAACAAACATCAAACAGCAAACATTATACAACGAACTTAAAACAAAAAACATTATAAAACAAACCCCATACAACAACATCAAATCTAAAACTTTATAAAACTAAAAACTAAAATTTAAAAACTTAATCTAAAAACTAAAAACTAAAAGCTAAATACTAAAAACCTAGAAAAAATAACTAATAATTTATCGAATTTTAATTTTCAATTTTCAATTTTTTATACAAAATATCTGATGGAAAGTGTAAAACAAAATATTTTTATGTGGTCAATATCGACTTTCAATTTTTTACACAACATTTTTTTCACGTTTAAACTAAACTAAAATAAACTAAACAAATCTGAACTAAACTAAAATAAACTAATCCAAGTTACATTATACTAACTAAACTAAACTAAGATAACCTGAACTTTAAAGTAAGCAAAATTAAATTAAATTAAATTAAATTAAACTAAACTATAAATATAAACTAAACTAAGCAAAACTAAACTAAGCTAAGCTAAGCTAAACTCAACTAAGATTCATTCTCTTCATGGCTTTTTTAGCAAATTATATTATTGAGGCGACATTTTAGCCTTTAATCCCGCCCCTTAAGGTTGGTCCTCATCGTTGTGTCCAGTCCTAGGAGAAATATCTCCGTTTTATTGACGTTACATCCACTACGGGCTTTACTCTGCGGTTCATGAGCCCTATTTTTACAAATCCTCGGGTCCTGTTAACGATAAAGTAGTAGGCTATACTGAGACTGGAAACGATTGCTGACGAATCGCGGGACCATCTTGCCTCTAACATTCAATTAACACACAGGCGCTAATGAAACTATCTCTACATTTCTGTCCAACCCGAAGTAGGTTCCGAGGTTACCAAAACCTCTTAGAGATATTTTCCAGACCAGTCCTGGATTGCGGTCAACGTTTCGGGAGAATGCAAACATAGATTGGGCAAAGCTGGGACGCAATGCTACTGGATTCGATTGGACTCGCAAGCACAGTTAAATGTAATAATTATGGCGATATTTGATGATAAAGTGGAAATTACGTGCCAACGTAGCGGTTTCGTCGACTATAAGGGTTGATACTGATACTGATACTGCCAACCTCCATATAACACACTTGATTGCTGTGGTCATTCTTGCCAATAATCGTTTGGAGAACCGGCACCACCCCGTCTACAACTTCGGATGAATAAACAATGTTCTAGAGGTTGGATTTCTAATACACATTTTATTCAAGGACTGTTGACCACTTTATGCGGTGCTTATTGTCTCTATTACCTATATTCACGTCTCATGTTTAATCATGATGTGAATAATATTCAGAAAAATTACTTACATGTAAAAATGCTGACTCATTTGTACTTGCTCGTATTAAAAATTTCTTTTCATAGTTATAAGAATAATTTATTTTCATTTAAAATATTTTATTCTAATTAATAAGCTTAGTACTATCATTATTGAAGATGTGCGACTCTAAGGGATTTCATATTATTCTCCAAAGCAATGTCAACCATAGAGTTTCCGGTGAAACTAATACACCAATATAAAACATTTCGATAAAGTTGTTATAGACAATTCTCATGCCCCTATCCACTATAGTTGTTTCAATGAATACTATGAAAAGATTTAATAATATGCTTATGCTGAGTAGATACAACCACTTATTCAATCTAGGAAGAAACAATATATCCTGTCGGTGAAGGAAAATTTTTTCTACATTTAGCCATCCTCTATTAATAAAAATTCTCCACATTAGATAACTGGTGCCAAACCCAATAGTACTAAAATAGTTGTAAAATGGAGGAAAGAAATAATAGTCCAATATTCCATTCCATCTGGCTATTATATAAAACATTGGAAGAATTAGTAGATATAATCCACAAAACAAAACTACAGAATGACTGGTATTGCTCTCTTCTTCGACGGTGCACTAAATCGGTTTAAATGGACTTTTCCTCAAGAAAAACCTAAAACTTTATATTTTATTTATAAGGAACAACAGGAACTTAATCTAGGATTTTCTGAATTGGAAATAAATAAAACGACTGCTGGGCATTCACCAGTTCTTCAGAGAGGAATTTACAGCCTCTATGTCTATTGCGATGCATGCTCTGAGATGATTATTGGGTACACTCGCTTGTCCCTCTTTTGCGCACAGGCGGCTTCCCTACCATTGCTTTCGGTAAAAATGTGAACATTATCTATAATACTCCGATATATGTGCCCTGAATGAAGAGTTATATCGATACTGTGGCAATTAAAATATGCGATGATACTGGACGCGTCGTACCCTTTATTGAGTGTAAAACTGATTTGATTTTGACTTTTCGCAGATGTTCATAAACAGTTTATATTCATGAAAATTAATCGCTATGTATATTTTGTTATATTTGTCTCTATTTTTTAGTTTTAAAACTTATTAACTATTTAATTGTTTTGTTATTTTTATTAATATTTTATCAAATGTATAATTTAATCTAAAAACTTTATGTATACTA
This sequence comes from Vannuccia rotundouncinata, assembly GCA_034780395.1. Taxonomy (NCBI): domain Eukaryota; kingdom Metazoa; phylum Platyhelminthes; order Proseriata; family Coelogynoporidae; genus Vannuccia; species Vannuccia rotundouncinata. The sequence goes on along the minus strand of JAUZNC010008206.1, from coordinate 25,943 downwards.
ATTATTGAAAACTCTATGTTATGTTCTTTTATGATACTTTTTAAAAAATACTTTTACTTCATACCAAGTCTTAATAATTGAAATAAAAACTACTTTAATGTGTGGGGATAATATACAAATCAAAGTATATTATCCTATAATATCACAGGAAATAAATGCTTGTAATATTTAGAAAACAATAGGATAAATACGTAATTTGGGCGCCCATCAAAAGTTATTCGATATATACAGTATATATGTGTGTGTGTGTGTGTGTGTGTGTGTGTGTACGTATAATAAAAACAACCCACTCATGGCCTCACCGCCAATGACTCGCACATGCGAAAGAATACAAGTTATAAAAAACTCCACTTCACTTGGAGAAAATAAAATTTGTGAATATATGTATACAACTCTTTATGTCCCAATATTTACTTTCTAGAGAGAGAAAAACTCCAATTTATTTGGAAAAAAAATAAACTTAAATTAATCAACACGAAGTCTGGATGAGTGGGTGGATAATTGGAGGTGTCCAGCACTTCGTCCCTCCGGAGCATGGGGTTGAGTTCCCTCCCAACGTTGATGCCAGTCGTTTTGAAGAAAAACGAGTCGGTGTCTCCGCCATGATATCAATGGAACCACCGAGCTGACTGGAATAACGTATGAGGGACTCGTAATCCAGCTTGTACATTATGAGATTAGAAAGAGTGAGAACGGCTTGTCCGATATGTATAGGTTTGTCCAGCAAAACATGGTCCTTGGAGAGATAAACCCTAATCAGACTGTCGTTGAAAATGATAGAGCTGAATTAAAACATTTCTAGCATCAAATGAGTCTAATAAAAGGAACTTTAATTGGAATAAATTATGTTAAATTATTTCTAGATAGAGAGAATTTAAAATGATATTTGCTTATATTTTTATTGATAATTTATTCATTATTGGTATTGTTGGTGATTATCTTCGATATTGATAATACTCAGACATTTTTTTAATTATCAACTTGAACAATTACAAATTTACTATATGTATATATCTACCTGCTTTTTTATTAAACTAAATATTATGTTTAACTTATTATTTAGAATGTATTAATAATTACATTATAAACTCATTTGGTGAATCATACTACAGAGATCATAATACAGAGATCGATGTCTTTGTTTACAATAGAAATATTATTTTTGTTATGTTCCACTTTTTTAAAAATTAATTATCAGTAACATTTTGCAAATTTGAAATTTACATTGAACAATTTTTTAAAAATGAAGTCACAACACATAAATTCTTAATTGAGGTTATTACATTTATTGTTAACTCTATTAATAGAAATGAATACGTTTCATACATAGACATTATATATCTATATTTTAATATAATGTTTATGATTTCATACAAGAAAAATAAGGACATTTTACGTCAATGATTTATAGGTACATGTAGTTTACCTTAGTTTCATTTGTCAATAAAGTGATCGATACAACTAATATAACGATATAATGGATTTGACAACATGATGCATGAACACAGCTTTGCCGACAATTTAAATACCAAGACACACGTGTCATTATAAAGTTTTTATACTAATCGATTTATAAAAGTAAATATTTTTAGTACCTATATTTTTAAATCCTAATAATTAATTAAACTATTCAGAGTAATATTGAGACTGATATATAGAGGTGTCGGTCGAGTATCTAATACGAATATGTAAAAGTAATGTGTTATATGTGATCATATTAATTAATAATGCATTACTTATATTAAATAAAATATTTAAATAATATAATTTTCCTTACATAATTAATATTCTTATTAGTTTTATCCAATATATATATATATATTTATTTATTGACATAATGTTGATGTACATTATTTTATAGTTTTATATCTCCGTGAAATACTTTATAAACGCCTTATATACGGATCATGCTTATATGTATAAAAGACATTTAGAATTTTAAATATGACAATTTTATAGACACACTAAAACATTTTAAAGTCGGTCTACTTGTTTGCATATTATTATGTTTCTCAATATTAACATCTACCATAAGACGTTATGTTTATATAATTATTACATTTTGACGACATAGAAGAGACACAGATTACTAGGTATATTTGTAACATTTTATAGATAAATAATAATATAATTCAATTTCCTATTTACAAATTGTGTATAGACAAATTTAAAACCCAAATGCATTCATCCTTTGCCAGTTTCTATATAAACCACCACCCAGGATAAAATGTTGTATATATAAAATATATTACCTATAATATATATAATTACTCACATACTTCTAAAATTAGAGGTTTCAGAGGTAATTGATAAAGTTAGTGGAAAGTTTTATTTTAACAAAATCCTATTCTTATTGATCTTTGCCTAAGAAAAAAAATAATGAACAACTGTGTTTCATTTATAACCATTAAATCAATAATACTTGAATCTTCGTCAAAAAAAATTTATTTGCCACCCTAAATTAACTACCCAATACTGTCCTGTACCCTTCTCATCAGTTAAAAAGTCAGTCCCAAATATGCTTTTGGAAGAATTTGAACCAAACGACCCCTAAATAGCCCTAAGCTCCCCCCCGACTATACCTTCGTATGAAATTCTAATCATATATTTGTTTGCTCCACGGCTGCTGAATAATCATAATTTTGGTGTTTTGAGTATATCTTAGATTTGTCGATTCAACAATTATTTTCATTAAACTACAGTTTAGTACAATTAATACAATAAAGGAACTATATTTACAAAAGCTTCTCTAGGATATTTTGTTAAACTCGATAATTTCAGAATAAGACCGGATAATATAAACTATCGGAAACAGTAATTGAGTTAAAATAATTATAAAATTTAACATTGGTAATAATGCATATTGGACTATACCTATGTCGTATGAGTACAAATTTAAAATTTCAAGGATAATATATTTCAATTTCCAATTATTGATATTTTCTTTTCTTTTATATTTAGGTACATAGCTAGGTACAATTATTTGTAAACCTCCTGATCTTCCTTTGAAAATTATAATGTATCAATTACAGTGACTTAATGAGCAATGCAAATATAAAGTATAACAAAATTATAATATAATTTTATTCTTTCGATTATTTCTTACTCTTATAATTAAAACTCATTTATTCATTTATATTTTATAAATGTTAATGTTATTAATTTCTTTTAACACATAAAAAGATTAAATTAAATTAATGTAACATAACTAATTTTATTAAAATAATTCAAAAAATTATAGTGTAATAAAATATAAGAAAAGGAAAATTAAGACAAAAATATTTCAACATGATATATAAATTAGAAATATTAAGTAATATTATTCCTTATGGATAATTCAGAATGGAAATTTAACGTATTGATTTTATATATTGATTTTTCCCTAGGAGCTTATAAATCTTAAAACTTGATCTTCTTAATAATAGTGATTGTCTAAAACCAAATACAACTTTCCACAAACAAATTTAGGACATATTTGAATTCAATTCTATCGATTTTCTGGAATATTTTTTAGTTGTTAGATAATTTCAAAACACTTTTGTAGTAACGATATTGTAAGTCATTTATTCACTTGAATTTTGTTACAAAAAGAAATTAGTATATTGCCTATATATGATGCTAAGGTATTATTCAAGCTGATGAATGAAGGTGAGACAGCAACTATCGCCCATGTTGGTCCTTTTGGAGGATCCGATGTTAGAGGTCGCATTCTCGCGGCTGGGGGACCAGTCGTGACGCGTCTGACACAACCACCACCACCACCACCACAGCAACTATGAAGCTAGTATTTTAGGAGCAGTTGTTGGCATCATTTTTTAAACAGTAATCTATTATTTAAAGCTTTAGTATTTGCATCAAGTTCATTTCATGTGATAGCTGCTTGATCCAGTACTTTATTAATACTTAATAGCGACAAACATGTAAATTGATGGTTCGAACAAATGTAAAAAAAATATTTTCTTTTTTTTCTATACGCTGCAGAAAATTCTTATTTTTTTTACAAAAAAGATCTATGGGGGTCTATATAGAAGAACATGTTTAGGTTCTTTTCAAAAACCATTAGCTAAAGAAGCTTTTTTCTTAATTTAAGAACCTTTTTTATTTTTAATAACCAAATAATCTTGCAGTCAATGGTTATTTTAAGAACCTTTTTTTCACTGAACCACCTTCCAAAAAACCTTTAATTCCATGTTATACTTAAATATAAATTTTAATGTGCAAAAGTAATGGAATAACAAATTGTTCCGATATATGTGGATAATATAGATATTTGGATAAAGTACAATAAAAGTAAAATATTAACATTATAATATAAAGATACCGATAATAAGAATAAATATTACCAATATTATGTAACATATGTCATCAGTAGTATATTCCATAAATCGTAATTTTTATAAAATATTCATCATCATTAAACAAAAACAATTGAATAATATATGAACTTTTGAAATAAAATAAAATATATACATTTTTGACATTTAATTATTTTAATTGTGGAAAAACTTTATATTTTTTAAAATGATGTATTTATTGAAATCAGAATTTATTTTTTATAAATTTTCCTTTTTAATAAAATTAATGTAATTATAATTGTATAGGTAAATACTGAACATAATTTAATGATGATAATTTAGAGTAAATCATATCTCATTTTAAAACGATAAATTTATTTAGAAATAATAATACACATTTAAAGAATAATATCTATTACCTGTTAAAAAGGAAATTATGTTAAAGAAGTTCTGTTTTTAGGACAAAAATTGGTATCAATTGTATGGTGTTGCAATTATTTAAAATAAATACGAGACATACATTATGTCTTACACTACATTTTCACTTTATTTTTTATAATATTAATAAGGACTTCAATTTATAGTTAACCATGTATATTAGTACTATAATTAATCAAACAAAATTAATGAAATATATCATATATTATCATTGTGTATTTTTAATGTTTCTATACATATGGATTTGGAGGGTAATAGTAAACTATAAAATTAATAATAGTATTAATAATTTGGTATTACTAGTTTTAGTATATTTGAAGGCATTTAATTTTTACATACTATGTAATAGATATCAAATTTATTTATCGAGAACCATTGCAATCTGTTATTCATCCATGTTTGTACAATATGTTCGAAACATTAGTTTAATCTTTTAAAAAATATTATAACAAATTAATAATAATATCAATTATAATATGTAAATTAAAAAAATTGTTTAAATTAAAAGAGTAAGAAATATTTTCAAAAGAAAATGTAATGTGTATTTTAAAAATGAGTAATACTTTTTATTTCCATTTCTTTAAATAGTAATACTATAATTGATAAATTAGTTTATTTAGAGTATAGGGAAAATTCTATTACTAATATTAATACATAATAATTCCCAATCATTATAAATCAATAGTATAAAAAGAAGAAAAATCTGACTTTTAAATTAAAAATTATATTTGACTATTGTAGAATACAGTGTAGAATGTTACATTGAACAATTATTTGTATAGGAATACAAGAATCCCATTAGGTATAACATCGTTGATTCTATAATTTTGTAAACATATACAATGTGTACATATTATAATCGTTTGACATACATAATTGATATTTGTAATTAATATTGATAATTTTACAATAATTAGAGGTAGTATAAATACATTATAATTGGATTTTTTTATCTTATCAATAATTAATCTGATCAAATTTGTACCTTGATTTAGTAACAGGATATTTATAACATATTATGTTCATATGTCGCAAAATAATTTGATAATAAATTATAATTTAATTATACTCAAAATGAATACAATTGATTTAGTAATAAAATATACAATATATTGTATTCAATATTCAATAATAAAAACACACTTTTCATCTAAAGAACATTACATAATATATATATATATGTATAGTTTATGTTAAACTCTTTTTTATAGTGCAGTTGTAATTAAAACGATTTCATTATAAGAGAAATCATTGTTCAATAAATAGTTGTATACTTATGTTGTGATAGTTACATAATTAATAAAAACAAACTTATTTTCCACAAGATTATAGCTATAAACATGTATGTATATACTAATTAATATTATATAATTATATATTTCACATAAATGTCTCGTTTCATTTAGAAATAATATATTATTGTACATTAAATGGAAATTTAACGTTTATATTATATATATTTAAACATATATTTAAACATATTGAAGCTGAACAAAAATATATATTCATAATTGTTGTGTTACTAACGTAACAAGCGAGTCAATAATAATGAATTATATTAAACATATAAATACATGTAACTATAATATTAACATGGACTATTTTACAAAAATGATTTAATAACCTACAATTAGTTTATTTTCGTTAATTATGAATTAAGATAGAGCATAGTTTTAGTTTATATAATAATGTATACAATAATACATTTTTTATTTAATTTTTATTCACAAAAGATGTACATGTAATATAATGCATGTGATGTATTCATATTACTTATAATAATTAATGAAACGTTTTGAATGTAGAATAAACGAAAATTAACACCATGATGAATAAAAGCTGTTTTAATCTTAAATGTTGTTAACTGATAGTTTTATGAAATACGTCTGTTATTTGAATGTTATATGACTGAAATATTACTTTTATTTGACTGTAATATGACTGAAATATGACTGTTATTTGACTCTTATATGACTGAGATAGGACTGTTTATTCAAACTGATTCACACATTTTCAACGCATTTGCCAATTAGTTTACTCAAATTGTAGATATAAGAGGAAGGTATTCATTAAACCTGGGTAACCTCATCAGCATCATCCATCATTGGAAAGTCCGGACAACTAGTGGTGATAATCTCGGTTTCCTTAGGGACTCCCTCAATAACAATGCCACCATCTTCATCCACTGTGCACTCAACTGCTTCAACTAATTGGGTTTCAACAGGAGAATTCGATTTCGGCTTCTTGTGCTTGTCTGGACGGTGGTAGATAATTTGCCCAATAAGATCTAAGAGCTCCATCAGACTGAGGAGACTGCCTCCCACGAATAGTCCAATTGTTCCGCCAATGTCACCTGTAAAGAAGCAGATAATACATCTTGATAATATCACAAAAATTTAAATTATTGAATGATAATTAATTGTTATTGCACAAATCCCATACAATTCTTGAAAATTTAATCTCTTCTATGAATCAACATTAACCTAATATACGATAAATTGAAACCTTTTTAGCAACCAATACCTATCTATTTGAAATGTAGTTATTAACCACTTTATTAATGTATTATTTTTATGTTGACTCATATACTGCCAGAATTTCAACATGCAATGAATAATTATGATTATAATACAATACAATACAATTTTAATTTTTGAGAAGGATTAAATTCAAGAGTTGGTATATTTTTCGATGACGAGATTATTAGGAAAGTTAAGAAAACAATTCTTAACAATTTAAAAAAAATTATATTACAATAAGGCTATCGTTCAAATTTTGTGAGACCATCCTTTATTAAATTGTGAAATACTAATAAATATATAATTTCATAAATAAATTCATAGCCAGCTTAGATCTCCAAAATTCAAAAACTAAATTTACCCTTAAACAAAATAAAAGAAGCTTTTTCTGTAAAATTAAATTCACTAGAATACCTATCTATGAATGTTTCTGGCATATTATATTATATCAATAATAATAATAAAAGTTTAGAAATTGTTTTCCTTTTTAAAAAATACATGTACAATATATGAAGATTATTTTTTGTGTACATACTTTATCTGGTGAAGCATAATAATCGTAGAACTTACTCAGCAATGCAGTTAGGTCATATGATCTTTGTTGAGTCACTTTCTGATAATTCATTTCTCGAAAATACATGTTTAGTTTGACAAGATTATTTCTGAAATTTAGATGTGTTCATAGAAGTGATGTCGTTAATTAATAAATAGTCGGCGCAAATTAAATATTATTTAATGTCTAGATTTTTATCTGTAAAAATTTTAAGTCGTGGTCAATTATTTTTCTTTATTGAACGTATTGCTGAACTTAATAAATAATTAATTATTGAACAATTATTAAACAGTTATTTAATTATTTAATTAATTTTTTTAATATTTTATTTTAACGAATGAATTTATATCAATCAATGTATAAATTTAATATATTATTTTTAAAATATAGTTTTATTTCAATAAAAAAAGAATAATTACATTTTATTCACTTGTATATTATAGACACACTATATTTTAATGTTATAAATGAGTTATTAAATTCAATTTAATTCAAAAACAGTTTCATAAAATTTTGAGTTTGTAACTATAATATAACACAAATATGAAACTGCCCTCTTAAAAATTAGATTTAGTCACCCCTGCATGACGAAAACTTGTACTAATTTTAATGAGAATGATATATTTTATTTGTATTATTATTGAATATTTTTGTACAATTATCTTTTCTATTTCTCACCTAATAATTTCATAATCATTTATATTCATAATTTGCATTCTTTCATTTTAAATGTTAAACCTAATATTTAACGGATTACACATAAGACATAAACAAATATTTAATATTACGGTTCTTATTCAAATGCATAAATGTGCTTAAACGTAGTATACATTTATAGAAAATCCCGATAAATATTGTTCTATTTATTGATAATTTAATAATAATTCTGCTATAATAAATAAAATAATATAATATCAATTTTAAATTATTTTCATGAATATGACATATATGTTATAAATTTTGGTTAAAAAATATTTCGTATAATTTGATATACCGCTAAATATTAATTGTGAATCATTATTATAGATTATTTAAAACGCTTAACAAGATTTTTATTTAATAATAACTTTAGGGCAACTTACAAATTTTATTTAAAAAATAGAAAAACATTTTTTATCATAATTTAAGTTTTAACATATGAGTTCGAATTGCAATTAAAATTTAAAAAATACATTTGTAAAAAACAAATTTTTCAATATAACAATAACATTTTTAACTATTAAAACAAATTATTAATTTCAAATTATTAATTAATTCTCAATAAAGAAAATAGTATACTATTTTATCCTGAAATAGTATTTAGATAGCGATAGC
>JAUZNC010008206.1:0-16724 GCA_034780395.1 Vannuccia rotundouncinata | reverse complement strand
GATAACGATAACGATAACGATAACGATAACGATAACGATAACGATAACGATAACGATAACGATAACGATAACGATAACGATAAAATTATCAAACGAGTTTTTCCAAAAACAATTATATTCATATTTAAGTTTTTTCAATGTGTTTTCAATAATATATCAATTTGTTTGTTCATTTGATTACTTGTATATGAATAATTTTAATACAAATAATACAATAAGGACATACTTAAGAAAGTTATAATACAAATGTATATTTATAACTCGCAAGACAAGTGCCATTTCAATCAAGTTTTTTTAAAAGCACTGGTTAATTGATACGTTAATAACTATTCTAAAATGTAATAAAAACATAATACTTACGTAAGAAAAGTGCCATCTAGCTCACTATCTTTTGTGTATTTCAGTAGATCATTTCGAATATTTGAAATTGCAGTACTCAGGGCACTAACCTTACTTTGAAAGTCTCCCAAAACATTAAAATTCTGTAATGTTCGAGTTAGCTCCATTTGCTTACCCATAGAAATATTTGTAAAATTCCATGTTCCCCAATTCAGTCCGTGAAATATATATTGACCCTTTGCGTCATCGTCTTCAATCACTATCATAATCACTTCAAGATAACTATCATGCAACTCTTTAAGTATACCGGGCCACTGATTACCATAATATCCGAAATCATACGACATTTTGTTGAGAATGTCAACAGTTTCTTTTATAATGACGTCCTTTTTGTCAAAAAACTTTGCAAGCTCTGATTTCTTGAAAGTCTCATTGGTAAATGTTATATCAATATTTCCTTGTAGATACTTTTCTGTAATATTGGCCAATTCTTGTATGATTTCCATTTGATAAGTCACATTTTTAATTGTTTGCGTAAGTTTGGATGTTTGTCGTGTAATAGTCTTGATCAAATTGTTAAATGGTTCTATAATGTTCAGCAACTTATTCATTTTAGAATCAATGGATCTAATTGGGTTTCCAAAAATACCGGCCAATAAATGAATTCGATATTGTGTCCATTTCTTTGATGTATTAATAAATCTTTTACTCAATTGGTTCCAACTAGACCTATTATACTGACCAGTTTCATATACTGTTTTGATTATTTCCATAAATTCAGTTAACGTTGAGTTTAGAATACGGAGTCCGTTTAACATGTCTTTCCAATCAGCCTCTTTGCTGTCAGAAAGTTGCAAAAACTGCCGCAAAGATTCAGCGGGGGTGATCATTCGTGTTTCATTCAAAGTATAGTTACTATGTCTCTCCAAGAAATTACACGGAAATGCATTTTCATAGCATTCTCGCAAAGCTAGAAGCTTTTGGAATGCTTCAGTATAGCATTTTTGTTTTGTCGCTATGGTTATGTTTACTAGAAATAGCAACTGTCTACGATGCATTGTCTCTGATAGTTCTGTATTTGCAAGTTCCTCTAAATATTTATCCACAATAAATTCAAAATCATTAAATTTATGTGTCACCAATGACAAAATCCGTTCATCGATTTCGTTATACGGTCCATTAAAATTTTCTCTCAGAATTTGATGTTGTTCTTCTAGCAGCTTCTCTTTTGTAATCATGATATTTTCTTGTGTATTGAAATGATTCTCAAACGTTGTTTTTGTATAATTCAGCAAGAATGTCACATTCACAATTAAAATATTTTTTAGATTAACTTCCGCTTCGGTATAATCATTGATCAATTTTTTGTCCTCTTCGAAGTTCTCTGAAATTACGAGTCGACTGATATCCCGGGCCTCAAGATAATGGGTATGCATCTTTGAAGATAATTCCTCATTCTGGTTTTCTATATCAACGTCTTGAGTTGAAGTAGACGAAAAACTCAAACTTGACTCGAAGGATTTTTCCGAGCACGATATTGTGCAATTGCAATCTTTTAATTTGAATGTTCCTAAACAAAACAGAAAATTATACAATTAAATTAATGTAGAGTTAATCAATTTGGAGTTTTTGTCTGTATCTTGAACAAATTAATATTCAAGGCCTTCCCTTAATTGGCAACTTGTTGATTAAATGTCAGACTACGATTGCAATATATCATAATTTATGTTGTCTTAATTGTTCATATTGTTTGTTTCTATTGATTGTATATAGTATTTATAGAAAATACTATCAAATTATTACAGTTTAAAATATCCTTTATTTGACGATATTGACAATATGAAGGGTGAATAATCGACTAAGTTTTAAAAGATTGGATTCATTAATAAATTGATTTAAAAGATGTAATTGTATTTATTGCATATTGTATATGAAGGAATGCGAACATGTTTTGAATGATTTCATAACCACATGAATTTCGAATTAAACTTGAGTGAATATGAAAATCATACTAAATAGGATATATTGGAAATATCAAAAAGAGAAAAAATAACATTTAAGGATTGTTTAAATTAATACAAATTTACAATTAACTTGAAGGATCTGCATGAGTATGTTAGAAATATTGATGTAATAATAGCAAAATAAACAAATATTTTATTATTTATGTCGCCAATAATACTATCAGATATTTTCAGGTTATTTGTGAGTAGGTAACGATAATTTTTTATTTGTTATATTTCACATTATATTAAGTCAATTATCGTTAAGGAAGTCAATTTTCTTCAGCATCATAACGGCAGCAGAATAATTTTGATCGATTAATTATTTAGTGAAATATGTATGCGGTTAAAGCCAAATTATCTTTCCAGTCACGTCACTTTGGAGCTATTTTTGTCGATGAAGACATTCTGAAATCACCCCTCACTGTTAAAAAAGAGTCTTTAGCCGATCAAAAAGGTTTTTAAGTTGAGTCTATGTAAGGTTCTTTTCAAGAACTTGTAGCTAAATAACCTTTTTCCTATCTAATACCCTTTTAGAAAGGTTCTTGCAGCCAAAGTTTCTTAAATGAAACATTTTCTCAAAAAACCTTTTTTCACTGAAGAACCTTTATTTCTAAAAGTGCACGTAATAAAAATATTAGGTGTCTAACATCACTGAGCAATACAACATTTTAACAATATTAATAAAATGCGCTAATATTAATTTAGAATGAAAAAGAATACAGAATTAAATTAATGAACTTACGGGCATACTTTCGAATACATGTCAACTGCTGACGAAGAGTACAAACAGGATGGTCTGCAAAACAACAATTTTTGAGTCATTTCTTGTGAAGTCAAAATGTATTTAATTGTAACTATTACAAATCAGATATTTGTAATATTGACTGATATCATTATATAATTATAAATACAACGCAACTATTAAGTTATCTGTTAACACAAAATACTCACTTCATTAAAACTATTTTTGAAATAAGATTATTATACGAACCAGTGATGGAAGGCATATAGTACTCCTTGCAGGAACACCATAAAACGTAATGCTTTGTGAGACATTCAAGTGCACAGTTCGACTCCGTATACATAGGGAGAACATCCAGAACTTGATCCTTACACTTTCCATACGGCTGACCCAGATTTTCCGTCTGAAGCAAGACAGATATTAAATCACAGTTAAAGTATGTTTTGCATGTAGTATATCCAACATTTTTTTGTATATATGATAATTTAACTGAATATATCTAAAGACATACGTAGGCAATTCCCAAAAATTTCCAAATAAAGAAAAACTAATGAAATTATTTGAATTTCTTTTAATATTTATAAAAACTGGTATTTTTATTAATTTGGATAATTTATAAGCAATTGTAGTTATGCTCACAACTATAGTCTTAAGACCGGCTAAAGTGTATGCTCCTGTGGGAGCAGACTGTCCAATGTTGGTCACTTTAGGGACATCATTCCTCCCATGGGCCATAAAGCGTATACCTGCTGAACCATATTTGATGGGGATGTAATCGTATTGTTGAACATTGAGAAGTACAGACAATCCATTTTTGGAACCTGTTTTTTCGAAATAATGCTATTTAAATTATAAAATATAATTTTTAAAATAAATTTCGAATATTTGTATAATTATAATTATTGCTATCATACATTTATTTTTCTTCAGTGATATGCGGATACCATAATTTTGTCCACACTCTGTTTATAAATTGCTTTTTTAATTTTGATAATAAATCATGATCAAGAAATGTGTAATTTAACTGTTTTATAAATCTTTAACAAAGCGGTACTTATTTTGGAGAGGCAAAAATATTAATATTGTTATAGATTATATAAACAAAAATGGGCAAGTCGAATAAGCTTCAAATGATTTATTATAAGTATAATATATAGTACCTAATAGATTTATTGGATTTTATTTTCATAAAGGCTACATGAGAATACATTGGCCCAATAATAATATTGTTATGTATATAAACAAAAGCAAATCGGTACCGGTTGAGGTTACTGATAAGATAGGTCCTTCGGCATTAAAGGAATAACAAATACCATCTTCTGTTAAAACTTTTGTAAAGTTGCTTGCATTGCACTCCGTATTGAGCCATTTGCATCTGTGTAATAAAGAAAGACTCGTTTTTATTTATAGTTATATTATTTATTTTATTAACTTTTATCTACTAAAGTTAATTATGTAATAGATACTTGTAATATTTTAGTAAAATAGAAATTTAGAGAACATGTATAAAATTAATTTGTTGCAATAACAACCTAATTATTATTATATCTTATGTATGCTTTACAAATATGTTGTGTATCTAATTTTGATATATTCATTTGGTACAATAGTATGTTTGTCAAAGTTAAAATGCAATTTACTAAAAAATTATTAAACTAAACAAATTTATTTTCTTTACATCATATCTAATATGGCGGAATGTTTCAGAGAAGCATAAAATAAATTTTAAATGTAAAATACAAAAACATGAAAACTCTGTCATAAAATTAACGACTAGAGTTACATTAGAAGTTTTCTTTTCATTTTACTCAAGTACATAATGTCATTTGAATGTAAATTAAATTTTACATATTTTTGTTTAAGCGTTTATTTACTACGAGTATTATTTACTAATTTAATTTGGTAATTTTATGTGTCTTTACTCGAGAAGCATTGATTTGATATCGAAGCTGGCAACAGTCGTCCAATCCGTCATACTCATGTCCAAGATTTCGGACGGTATTGTTTTAATGTCCACATTTGGGTTTCCATATATTTCAGTTAGGTTATGATAAATTCCGGCGTATGCTGCTGCAGTCATTCTGAAATTGAAAATTATATAAATGAAATATTTGGAAAGTCTATTTAATACAGAGTCAAATTTTATTCATTAAAAATTTGTTCTTAGATAAATGTTACAATTAAAACATTCAATTATTCCGAAATTGAAATAAAACAAAATTTAACTCAATATTTTTAGATTATATGTAACTATAATTAATTATTATTCGAGTCAATTTTAAACAAAATTTTTACCATATAATAAATAAATTAATACAATCATTTTTGTAAAATATCGTCATGATTTTAAAATTTTATTTAAGTAACTGGAATAAACCTATTAAATATAATAAATTTTTAACTTTTCTAAGTTTTTATTTTAACAGTGTTACAATTTAAACTATTAAATTATTTATTTAACTATATTACATTTTATATGTTATTGCAAAGTTACATACTATTTTAACAATTTGCATAATTAAAAAGAATGTCAAAGGTGACGATAAATTATTTCATAATATAAAAAATAATTTCAATTTTAATAATTGTTTATAACTTAACATTTAAATTTATCTTGTTTCCAATATGAAATTATTCTTCCACATTCTGAACATATTATTCTACAGTATATGTATCAATCCATAATATGTTAAAATAGATAAATACGGATGACTGTCTTACTTGTACGGATTCTGGTTGCATATTGTTAGTGTGGGAAATTCTAGTTCGTCTATTTTGGTCACTTCAACAGTGACTGAAGTTGGATGACCTTGATAGGAACTAATACGGGAAGACACTTGAAAGAGGAGCATTGATATACACACCAGAACGACTAGGAGCCAAATAATCCTGCAATTTAAGATATTTGTTCAAACAGGTCAAGTTATCATCAAATAAACATTCCATCAACCGGAAACAACAGTAGGAAGTGGGCCTGCCCCAAGCTTGTCCGATACCGCGCCTATACTTACTGTTTCATTTGTTTTGTTATTAAAATATTTACTTTGTTAACAAATATTGATAAAATATTTTATTAATGTTATCAATATACCTGAAATAACAATTTATAATTAACTTTGAACAGGTTACAATAAGTAACATATTTGTGAAATATAAATTCCCGAAATATGAAAAATAAAATAAAGTTATAAAAAAATTATAATAAATAATAAAATAAAATAAACTTGTGATAATATATTTTTTCCCTTTTATTTGGAATTGGCAAAAATAGCAGTAACATTTAAAATTTTAAAGATGAACTAATTATTGTAATTCCTCTGTCTTCAAAGTTATGTTTATATATACGAATTAAAATTTGGCACTTACTTGTTTTATTCAATGTGAGATAAAATATGTTTCGATACATTTAAGTTAACGCTGTCTCATTATGCAGTGTTATTTCATATAATTACTTGATATTTAATTATAGTTTTACGATCATGCTAACCAGTTGAAACAATTATTCCATACTTTTTCAAACACTTATACGTCGATTTCCGGTTTTGACAGTTAATTACCTTGTGTAAAGAAGACTAAATGTCAAGTTAATAATTTTATTTTGGATAGCCGTAAACCGTTAAAATATTTGGAAAAGGTTGCCTTCATTGGCTGATTAAAATAATATGTTTAATGTATGAAGCTATTTGCAATAGAAAATTTAATATTTCTCGATAACAATGTCAATTCGTTCTACTTTGTTGAGAACACATAAATATTTTTTTAAATTCATTCCAGATAACCTTCATAAAATATTACAAAATATTCAGTAGAAAGAATATTGCAGGCAAAATTCACTGAGAACTGACAACACACTTAATCGTGCTGTTAAATGTTATGTCTGATCGTCTTCTTTTAAAATTGATTCTTGATAAAGATATTCGAGCAGTCCTCGAATTTAATGTAAAGAAATTTGAGAGAAGTTTTGTTTTTACATTGGGAATGGGATATATTTGATAATGAAATATGTTGTCCATGATTGTAGAAGGAAATTATGTCTTTAGCTATGAAAAGTAGTGACCTATTTTTTACTTTATTATTATAAAAAATGTTTTGTTTGACCGTTTTGAAGACTTGACTTTGCGAATAATAATCTAATTCATATATATTTGTTATTATATAATAATTACCTAAAATGAGGATGTTTAACGTGTATAATGTAGATTTGCGCAAAGACGAGTATCATTATAGTTGTTTAACGGCCAAAAACATAGGTAATAAAATGTATATAATTCACTGTTTACAATCAAGAATATTATTTAATTTAACAGACGTATATTTCCATTTCTATTTAATAGTTAATATTATAAATTCATTCAACGGTGCTTACAACTTGTATTAAATAAAAAGTACGGTTCATTACACGTTTACAATTTACTTCTTTAAATAGTACTGAATACATATAACAGTGTTATGTTTATCTAAAAAAATGTATTTTATATTGCGATCAAATTATATTATTCAGAAATAAATTAATATAATTAATATGAAAAATAATAAAAAGAAAATTGCAAAATAATAGTATTTTTTAAATATTAATCATAATTTGTATAGTTACAGAGATGTAAGAGATGTGATTTAAATAAACTCTTATGTCTGTATTTGCATAAATATAATTTAATAATGTTTGTTTTCAAAATCAAAATATGAGAAACAAATATATTTTCCACACCATATTTTTATACTTAATCAAATTAAAAAAATATCGAATATTTTGTTCAGATGCAGATAATCCAGATAAGATAATAACATTTCAATATGACCAAATAATTTAATTAATGGCAATATAAACTTCGAAATATGCTTTAAGGAAAACGGTTGTCGAAATAAAAGTTCAAAGCATTAAAAATGAAACAAACGGAACTAATAAAAAAATAATAAATCGATTTTTTAAAATATTTATAATCAATTTTGTTAAAAAAAGGATTTGTTAAAATTCATTTTAAATAAGTGGAAATATAACGGAAAAGAAGGTATTCCTTTTCATGACTTAGCTTTTCATTTAATAAAACACAATTTAATCCTATAATTAACATTAATGAAGACTTAAAATTCATTATATTGTTTATTAACTATTTTTTTTAAACACATACTCTATTCTCTAAAACCTTTTTAAAAATTATCCTGCAATATTACTTAAACGTTTCACCGCCATTATAAACCATGTTTACTTATAAATTTATAACATTTTACTCACTTTCGAAGAGTGAAATCAGTTTTCTCTGTCAAATATTTGACTCCATGAAGAGTTGTATTTTCACTCCAATTTATAACAAGGTCCGCGTAACTCCATTCCAACTGATCGCCCGCCTCATTTTTATGCGTCTTAGAGAAGCCGCCCGTTCGAATACCGTCTGGAATTGTCAACGCTTCAGGTATTTTCAGTGTCGTCAAATCAAAATCGTTCATGTGAATCGGCATTCGGAATCTGGCACGAGACATAATGAACTGTGTTAAAGTTTTGAAAGTTCTTTTTTGCGATTACTGAAATTAGTGATGTGGATCTTGGCATAGCCTGATATTTAACTGAAGTTAAACGTAAAACCTAAATTAGTTTAGTTGATAACCAATCATGAATGTTTTTTGGATACATTGATCCATCTCATTCGATAGTCGACCAAAAATTTGTTATTTTGTAAAATAATTTCAGCGCTATTAAATTGTTTTGTTATATGATGTGATGTGTCATTTTTGCAATATACATATATATATATATTGTGTATATAAGATATAGGTAATATAATTTTACCAGGAAAAATACAAATTTTTTTAATTTAGTCATTAATTCCCAAAATCGTAAAACTTCAAAAGAATGCTTCAGGATTTATGATGTATCAAAAAAATGTAATCCAGAAATTGATCTCTCTATATAAAGATTGATTTCTCAACATTACCTAATTATTTATCTCGCTAAATATTGATTTCTCATAAAAAATATTGATTTCTTTCGATAACGATTGATTTATATGACAAATATTGATTTCTATGGATAAAAATTTGATTTTATATCGATAAAGATTGATTTCAATCGATAAGGATTAATGTATATCGATAACAATTAAATTATATTGATTAAGATTGATTGATATCGCTAAAGATTTAATTATATAGATAAATATTGAATTGTATCGCTAAACATTAATTTCAATCGATTAATTTATATTTATTTATTATATTTAACATTGATTTCTTAAAAAAATATCAATATTTTTTTCAATAATGATGTATTTTTCACAATAATGATTGATTTCTCTCGATAGTGATTTATTTATATCGATTGATAAATAAATGCTCCGTTGTAGGATACTGCTTCTCAATGTGCCAATGATGTCATGGCTATCAACATCCAAATTACCTCTTGTTCAAGTTCATCGAATCATTCCGAATTAATACTGAACAAACAGCTAATGAAGAGTTATTCCTTTCATCTTCCACAGAATTCGCAAGCATCTGAACTCTATGAGTCTGCCACCACTGTCAATTAGTCAAGCTTCTCTCTTCACGATGAAGTTAATTCACGTAAGCACTCTGTTTTGGCGAAGAAAATTCATGAACGTTGCACCTTATCATCCACAACTGAGTAACATCATGCGATGTCCTCGACGTTATGTTCTCCCAAATTCGTCGTTTTCACATGATTATGTTGAGTCTAGATTTCACGAATCGTATGTCGAAGGCTGGTAAAATGTTTTAAAGCACAACATTCTGAATGGAAAGAAGCAGATATGGCCACACGAATTTAACAATGCGTATCAAAGTCTGTGCGATCACGCACTGCAGAGATGTTGAACCAGTTTGGGAAAGTTGTGCCGAAGGAAGAATGGAAATTTGATATTGAAGAGGATCATTTTCAGGGTTCTGAACACACAGATATGGAAGCTGAAGATCGATTTTCTGAAACTGGAGAGATGGGAGGTGAAGATTTTTCTTGGGCTGCAGATACGGAAGCTGAAGATCTGTTTTCTAAGGCTGCAGAGACGGAAGCTGAAGATTTGTTTTCTGAGGCTGCAGAGACGCTTTAAATACTATTGCGATGATTACACGCTATAATAGTATTTGCAATAAATCATTTAACAATAAAATAATAACAATATATATTATCATTTAACAAAATTTATCTAATTAATGTATTACTTATTGATATGTGAATCAATTAAATACACCAGCATAACTATAAGATTGTTTCTAAGTGCGAAACTTCATCATAAAAATTTTAAATAGAGCGTCCTGACTACACATTTAAAAAAATCATTATAATGAATAAGGGTACTAGAAATACATCAGGAGTATAGTTTAAAATAGTTACTAATCAACATAGATGATTAAATGTGTCCATTTTTGTGGATACAAATTTGTTAAAATATAATTTAATCTTATTATTTGTGATTACTATGTGTTAGAAAGATCATTACAGTAAATCGAACGTTTTTCGTAAACCTTATTTATTAAACTATTGAAACGAATATTAATGTTCAACAATAAGAAATTTGCTTTACTGTTTAGGTAAGTTTTTAACCCAAGTGTATAAATACAAGAAAATGATTGAAATGATCAAACAATATATTTACGAACAAAGAAACTAATCATAAACGATTAACATTTAAAAATTCTTAGTATTAACAGTATATAATTTATCCAGGCATTCGGGAGCTACTATTCATATTTCTGAAACATACAAACAAGGTCATATCTTAATAAATAACTTAGAAAAATTAAATTAAAAACTTCGAATAATGGAAACGATATTTACAAAGATGAACATTAACAAGTCAATTAAACTGCAACTTCAATGAATAGAAAACCGTTAGTAACTAGAATTCCTCTAGCTTCTCATCTTGTCAGCACGGTAAATAAATACCTTAAGAATTATGAAAGCATATAATACTTATAATTTTTACAATATATACATATACTTCATTGAATAGAAATCTGTAAAAGAAAGTTTTAAAAAAGTTTAAAACCAGCTTCGGTCACACATCTGTTCGTGTCTAGTATTTCCAATTATGAGAGCAGGACCGAAACGTTTAATTACGAAACCACTAATTAAAACCCTTATTCCATGAAGTGCAATGACCAGAAGACCTTGGATTTGTAGATGGAAGATATAGAACAACAAATACCTCTCAAAATACTGAATTTCCCGTGAAGCAATGATAAGACTCTTCGTTGACAACTCTTCTGGAAACTTAAAAATCAATAGAGGTGGAGATGTTGTCACATACCGAGATACATGAAAACGTTGAGACCATTGAAAACAATGCAACATGCGTGGATGGAAGCCCAATTATGATCGATAACAACACAATCCGTAAGTGCAATACTTTTTTCTCTGTGACGGCTAGCAACCAGTCTTGTAGAAAATGAGTGTAGGTTGACTGATCTGAAACAGTTGTGAGCATCATAACAACAGCAATTTCAGGATTTTCTTCGATAGACCTTCGAGGAAACCTTCGATAACAAGGGAATTTATGAAAATCTGACGACCATTAATCTGACGCATTACAGCTCCTGTTCTTTTCTCTTTGCAACCGTGTGATAACACTGTTCAAAGCATATTATCTGACCAAGAAAACAACAACAAAAAATGGGTAGCAACATCCTAGTCGGATGAATGCTGGAAATTCATTGATCTTCTGAGAAATAAACTCACCTTCATAATTATTTGTGTCCCCACGTTCAGAGAAAAGAACTTTAGATCTGGCTTTGCGAATCACAGCTGCAGAAGATACAGGAACAAATCGTTCTAAGTCACGCATTATCGAATATCGACGTTTACTTGGAGTGCCACATCCCAGCAGAGATTCTTCCGTCGGTTCAAGTCCACATAGTTGTCGTGCTTTGGCATCCTTTGGTTGGTGAAAGTGTTTTCATGTTTAGTACAATTGCAACTGTCCATTGGCTGATCATCCCAACAGCACTGTAGCAGCATTTGAAAAAGTGATACATCCAAATATTAAGGGGCATGAAAGCAGTAAATTTTTATGCCCTGCTAAAACAAAAAAATTCACATGGGCATAACTTTTCTCCTGAAAAGTGGTGTAACTAAAGTTGTACCAATCACACCTGCTGCTATATGGTGATTTACATTAATAATAGCCATTTTAGTAAAAAAAATTGTGGTGAGGGTGATAAAATCATTCTTGTGATCATCCACATGGTTCTATAAAAGTCAATCTTGCACCAAAAGTAGAAAAATTGTATTTTTAAAAAGTCAGAAAATCTTACTATTCCTCAAATTGTTCAATAAAAATGTCAGAAGAGCGGAAAGGGGGGCATGGATAGTTATATCACAATATTAATTTATAAATTAGTAAGACTTACTTTATATAAAAAATTTTGTGAGGTGTTCAACAAAGTTTCGCAAAAAATCCCATGTCAAAAATAAAATGAACAACATATTATATAGTAACAACTTACCTTTAAATCGCAAACTTTTAATAAAATTAAAAAATTGAAATTAAAAATAAAAATAGAGAACTTATTAATTAATATAATCATGCTATAAACTCATTGAACTGGTAAGGTCAACACGATAATAACGTAATTAAATTACAAATTAGTAGATTATAAACGAAAGTAAGAAATTATTTTAATAATATAGGTAAAACAATTATTAATTAATTTAATGATACATTTTTTTAAATGTTAATAATAAATGTCACTATCAGACTATTAATATAAATTATTTAATTTTATTGTATTGCATTGTATTCACTACTTGTACAAGAATAAGTGTATAATATGGCATCAATGTTTAGAATCAAACATTGCAATAAACTTTGATTGTGACAACTCCATATAGTTTCAATTGTACTTTCAATTATAATAATAAACAAATCCATTGTATTCAAATTATTTTACAATTTTAACGTTTCAGCTTGATGTGAATTTAAATGATTCAGTTAAAAAAGAATTTAAAATTTTACTATGCTGACATTGATAGCTCAGTTTGGAACCCAATAATATTTTACATCGTTTAATTTAAATGTATAAGAGAATTAGTATAAAAAATTTAATTTAAAAATATAAATTTGTAAAATTTATTAAAGGATTAATAATAAGACGCATATATATTGTTTAAATGTATCAATTATTTTATTGTGACGCTAACTGGTTCATTTCTTATTCAAAAATTTTGAGTAAAAGTTGAAATATTTGATGTACTGTATCTTTTTAACTATACGATCGATTTTATTTTTCGGTTTGTATGAAGTTAGTGAAACGCCTAGTACAACTTTTCTAATATAAATGAGATTTTAATGTTAATTCCTTTAAAATATTTGCACATTATTTCTTTTACTTATCTTCTTTGTATGTACCTAACCAAAAAACCAAAAATGCACACTCAAATTTAAAAATCGTTGTGCTCAGTGTTTCACTAAATAAATGAGCATACAAATCTAAAAAAGGTAATTTAATTAATCAGACAATTTTCAGTGAACGTCTTTGAATTAAGCATTTAAGGACTTCAAATTCGACATTCATGGTCATTCAATTTCGTAAGCTTCAATTTTAGTCATCCACTAGTGTGCTACAACTATGAATTTAGGGAATTAAAATTCGTTTAATTTCAAATTAGACTTAGGCAGCGCCGAACCTAGCGGGGGTGGTGGCACTTGCACCCCAGCGCCTCCCGCTTATTTTTCTCTTTTTGGTCCCCCTTCTATTTATGGCGCCGTTATAAATTTTTTATGAAAAACTTTTGGAATTATACCTGACTGAAACAATTTTTTACAGTGCTATAAATGCAATTTTGTTTTGGCGCCTATTTTGGAAAATCTTGCCCCCCACTGAAAAAAGTCTAGGTACAGCCCTGATAGGTAATTCAATATAGTGAAATATTATAATTAAGTCTGCTTATAATCAAATGAAATCTTCTTCATATCAAACTGTCTATAAAGCAAATAAAATAGAAAATTTTATTTTATTTTAAATTTAATTTTTGTTGATACCAATAATATCAATCATACGACACGAAATGTTATCCTATGTCCGACAAGGCAATTAACTTTTATAATAATTGAATGTAGTAAGCACTATTATACAAATCAAACACTTAATTAACAAATCAAATTGTGTGATATCTTATAATTATACTTAATTATTTATTAATGAGAACATCTGCCTTTTTCAAGGAAACAGAGAAAACATGGGTGGGAGAACACCCGCACAAGAAAACGATAGCCGTGACGTTGGATTGCACGAAGGCGTACGACAGAGTGTGGAGAGTCAGACTGATGGAGAGGTTGAAGGATAAACAGGTTCCAGCAGCAGTGATGGTGAGGTGGTTCGCTAGCTTCTTCGAGGGAAGGCATGCTAGAGTGAGAGTGGGGAATGGAAGAAGTAAGTGGAGGAGGATGCAGGAAGGGTTACCTCAGGGAGCGGTAAGCTCGCCACCTTTGTTTTTGCTTTATGTAAATGAGTGGTAGGAGCTGGAGGAGGAGGGAGTGAGATACAGCGGGTTCGCGGACGATATTGCGTTATGGGCGAGTGGGAGGAAGCTGCAGGAGGTGAAGGAAAGAATACAGAGGGCGTTGGACAAGGTTATTTGTCCAAGGAGATATTGAATATTGGACAAGGCGATAAGGAATAAGATTGAGCTAAACCCGACGAAGTCAGAGTGTTGGGTGTTTTCGAGGAATACGAGGGAGAAGAACTGGCAGGCGGGGCTGAAGATCGCAGGGAGAGATTTTGTAGGCAAGAAGGAGCTGCTGTTCTTGGGTGTAACAGTGGATACTGGGCTGACGTTTAAAGGACAGGCGAAAAAGGTTATTGGGAAGGTGAAGAGGAGGATGAAAGTTATAAAGGCGCTGGCAGGAAGGACCTGGGGATGTGGAAGAGCGAAGCTGATGAAGATATATAGGATGGTCGTGGAGAGCTGCGTCTGGTATGCGAGTGCGGCATGGATGCCTTGGCTGGCGAAGTCCAGGATGGAGGAGATCGAGAAAGCGCAGAAAATGGGACTCAGGGCTGTATCCGAGCAGGTGAAGCGATGTATCTGGAGACGGGAGTGACACCAGTCGGAGTGGAGGCAAAGAGGAGAGCGATGGTGACTTACGAGAAGGCAATGAAAGGAGAGGGGACCCGAAGGGGGAGTTGTGCGAGAAGGAGGGGAGGGTTAGATTGGCAGCGAACAAAGGATGAAGAAAGCAAGCGAAGAGGGAGTGTGGGCTGATTCTTCAAGGGACGATGAGGCTAGCAGTGGAGTTAATCGAGGAGAGGAAGCCCAGGAGCGTGCTGGTCTGTTCAGACAGTCAGTCCTGCTGAGGACGCTGAAAGAGGATAGGATTGGGCGGAACAAGGAGATGTAGGAGTTGAAGGAAGGTTTGTGCAAGGCGGCGGAAGAAAGAAGGATTGTGTTGCAGTGGGTCCCTAGCCATGTTGGGATTGAGGGTCATGAGTGGGCGGATCGGGAAGCTAATGTAGCCAGGGGGGAAGACCAGGAGGGGGTGGGGGTGTGGTTTGAGTGTGCTAAGAGGGAGGTATATAGGAGGGTTAAGTATGAGCCGGGAGTAGATGGGCAGTTGGAGGAGGTGTATGGGAGGGGGGTTAAAAGGGATGAAGGGCTTAGCAGAAGGGAGCAGGTAGTGCTGGCGCAGCTAATATGTGGTCACTGTAGGGACACTGCATATTACCAGCACCGGATTGGCGTCAAGGAGGACCCGGGGTGCGATCAGTGTGGGGAAGAATCACTGGAGTTGAAGAATCACTGGTAGGTGTGTGAGCGGTGGGAAACCGCGAGGAGAGTATGCGGTATAGAGGAGGTGCAGGGCCTGGCGGACGAGCGCCTCGTATCACGGTTCCTTCGGAAGGTCGCCCCTAAGTGAATGAAAGAATACGAAGAGGGCGGGGATATAATCCATGAACTGACAATGGAAGAACTTAGGAAAGCACTTAAGCAAGTTGACGACAAAAAGAAAAGAGGAAGCGACGGAATAGAAGCCATGATGATCAAACACCTTTCAGACAACGCCATCAAAGACATTCTGAACATCTACAACGAATCGTGGATAACAGACATGGTACCAGGCATATGGAAAACTGCTGAAATCATACCAATAATCAAGAAAGGAAAAGTCCCAAGCCAAATAGTTTTATACAGACCGGTTAGCCTGACCCCTATCTTGGTGAAAATCCTGGAAAGAATGGTCAACAACAGACTTGGATACTGGCTCGAAAAGGGCTAAGTTATTAACAACTGGCAAGCGGGGTTCCAAGCTCTCAAATTTACAGACGATCAGGTTATCCGAATGTCACAAAGCATATACGATGGATTCCAAGAAAAACCATTCAACAGTAGCCTTGCAGTCATGTTAAACTGCTCAAAAGCATACGACAGAGTATGGAAGGACAGGCTGATAGACAAAATACTGGAAATGAAAGTTCCAAAAGGAATCACAAAGTGGACCAAAAGCTTCTTAGAGGACAGAAAAGCAAGAGTCAGATATAACAGCAGCGTAAGTAAATGGAGGAAATTTTACGAGGGCCTGCCCCAAGGAGCAGTGATATCTCCAACCCTGTTTCTTCTGTACACAAACGACCTAGGAAAACACATGGAAGACGGTATCACCTACAGCGGATATGCAGATGATCTGGCAATT
>JAUZNC010008195.1:0-27244 GCA_034780395.1 Vannuccia rotundouncinata | reverse complement strand
GAAATCTCTGTGGAAATCTCTGTGGAAATCTCTGTGGAAATCTCTGTGGAAATCTCTGTGGAAATCTCTGTGGAAATCTCTGTGGAAATATTCTATTCCAATCGTATGTGGCCAGTTGTTATGATTATATAAATTATTTGAGATCCTACTGAAAACAATCAAGTAGACAAATCAGGTGACTTGGCTAGCCACTTAACGGTACCTTGGCGGCCTATGCATCGATTACGAAAAAATAAAATCTTGGAATTCTCAAATTCTTTATATTTCCCTGTTGTGCGTATATTTTAAGACATCCTGCATAATATGTAACAAATCGATAAATTTCGTAAACTTGCCAAATTTGCTATTTCAAAAATATGAATTGATAACATTTTTGTATTCAAATTTATATAGTTTAAAAAATGTACACGTGTTTAAATTGATAAACTAAATCAATTACTAAACAGGTAAAAAATTAGAGATGATTTTGGGAATAATCACCTTGATAATTTGAACCATTTCCTGACGTTCAATCGTCCCGTTTCCGTCAATGTCGTACATCTGGTAGGCCCAGTCGAGTTTCTCCTCCGGTTTGCCGCCCGATGTGATGTTGATCGCCAAGAGAAATTCCTTGAAGTCAATCTTGCCGGATGTGTCCTTGTCGAAGGTGCGAAATACGTGTGTACAGAATTCTTCGGCATTACCGTCGGGGAAGAACCCCGAGTAGACTTCGATAAACTTCTTTTTGCTCAACTGTCCAGATGGACAATCTCGCTATAAAGGTAAGATAAACATTTTATGAAAAGAAGCTTCATCCGGCCAGTTTAAATTTTTCATTTTTATCGTTAAAACAATACTTAATAACATTATTAATAATTGTTAATCCAGAGTTCGTACAGGGCTTTTAAAAGCAATTTAAAGACTTTTCTAAGACTAAATGAGAAATTCCAGCACTTTCCTATTATAGGTTGCAAAACATAAGTATTTTACGGTTTAGGCGGTTTATTTGAATAAGTACTATAACAGTAAAGCAACAACCATAACATGAAAACTTAATCTAAAACCAGTACGTAAGAGGATTTAGAATTATAAATGACAATATGTTTTAAGTGAATTTTAAATTAAGCAGAAAGTCTACAAAAAAGATTATTCTTCAAGTGTATTATAGAATATGTCTGTAGTGCGGGTAAAAATTCCTCTGTATTCATGTGTTGATATAATTTTCGAAGAAGTCGATCATTTCCAGAGGAGTAAACGCACTTCATATACAGATCATAACAGACTGAACCTAGGATCATTTAATATCAAATGATATTTCCAAGAAGCCGATCTCTCGATAATTGAATGTTATGAAATGGGGATGGCAAACAGTTATGATTTGGTCGTATTCTATACGAAGATTATGAAGCGTATTTCCCAACCTGCTAACCCACTGTGTCTATCAATGACCTGTACTTTTGATATTAGCGCAGAAGAGCTTCGTGTTAACGAATTTGGTGCCTTTTAAGCAGGGTAAAGGTAAATTATTAATATTAGCCTCATATTACTTCTTATGATATACATTTTATAGTTCGTTATATTCATCTGAGGATAATGTAAACTGTGCATTAATTGATAACTGTTGAAATTATAAATTCAGTATGTCTAATTACACAGTATATAGTTATACAATTGAAAATTTTTATATAAAAATTTATTTATAAATATATTTTTGATATAATTATTGTATTTAATTTAATTTAATTTATTTTATGTCAATGTTTCAGTTTTCGGGCGAACAATTGAACAATTCCAGATTTAATTTCATAGGCATTTATTTAATATCAATTAATATGACAGATATTAACAATCATGGAAATATATATCTGTGGTAACAATTAGAGTTTTTAGGTACTCTATGTAAACAATGATAGAAAACATCAGAAAACAACAAAATGTATTAAATTATTATTTTATAAAACATTACATATGAATAATATAAACAGTATTTGCAATCAAATTGTAAACAAACAGACTTATTTCGTAATATTTATTTTACAATTCGAAAAAGACAATGAAATACATGTTGATAATAGCAGCGATATTGTATTTCGGCTCCGTTGTGGTTACAACGATATGTGACTGCTTTGACACTTTGGACACATTTACAATTGCCGATGAAGTACCAAGTTGCGCGGCCATGTTCTTTGAGTAGTGTAACAAAAGTTACTTTAATACAGTGGTTGGTGTAGCCCTTGCATAAAATTGCATATTTCTGTAAAATTTGGCTTAAATTGTCAATCAAATTTTTATCGATGGACTTTTATCGGTGTATACCAGCCATTGCTTCTTGATGATTTAGAAAGCTTAGGGAAGAGCAGTGGAGATTCTTTGATTTGTGATTTGAAAACTCCATTATCTCATGCAACAAGAGGGCATTCGTCTTTGGATGATGGTTTTCGTACATACGAGCTTTCTTAGCATCTTCGAAATCATTTTGGTCTTAAAGAAGCTTTAGCATTTTTCAAATAATAGTTCATGACTTAAATTAACATAAAACTTGACTTGAGATGGGGCAAAGTTTCACGACCTTTCAAGCAAAAATATAATATATATTGAATAAAATTTGTAACTGTAAAATTTCTGGAGTTGACCGATCAAAATAATAACGCAATTTGATCATGTCCGATTGTTATATTGCAGAAAATTCATTTGACTTTGGCTGATTAGATTTTTTGAATTTGGCAATCATTGTTTTGAGCATACGATTAGCTTGGTTAAAGTCAGGATCCAAAGTCAGTGAACCAACGATGAATTGCGGCTCGAATACAAATTAAACTTGCAGAGGAATAGGATGTGCTATTTTTTGTCTCAATTCGCTAAACATATTTTAAATAATTGTTCAAGATAAAATTCGGGACATTAACAAATTATCGCACAAATTTTTGAATCTTAAGAATGATTGAAAAAGACTTATGACGGTAACAATTTGTTTCATTGATGACTCAGGAGTATTTTATTTTTCGAGTTGATCTAATTCGCTTATGACATCTTCTGTGATATCTTCCGAACTTTGGAAATGTAGATACAAATTTGTGAAAGCTCTTTTGTCTAGTTTGTCTATATTAATTTGTCTAGCTCATGTGATTGGTAAGAATAATATTTCATCGTCCATTCCGGATATCTCATGACTAGGTATGTTGTAAAAATTTAGAATATGTTGTTCGCTCTGTTGCTCAGAAAACATACTGAATAATATATCCATATTATATGTGAATATATCAATATAGATTAATTTAAATATTGCATGCCCTAAAATTTTACACTTTGAAAATGACATAAATATAGATTTCAATAAGCCATTGTGTACCCTAAAATTGCAACACAAAAAAATTAAATACAATATTATGATCTTTGTATTTTCTGGGTAACAATGTATACATTTATTCGTATACATTGTTGCCAAAAATACGATAAATAATGCTACATTGTGAAAAATCAGTAATTGAATATCTACAATCGACAAAATAAAATATAAACATGCTGGGTTATGTAGATATTACTGTATGTGAACTATTTATTAAGGTTGACACTATTATTATAAGACGCTTAAGAAGTATTAATCATGTTGTTAAATTAAATTATACAATCAAATACATTTATGAAAATCAATAGTATCATAAAAATTGATTCCACACGTTACGGATATGTCGTCCGTATAACTTTAATATAAATTTCCAATAATAAAATATTTTTATATGCTAAAAGTTATGTTATTTTTATTTCTATGGCTAAAAGTGTTGAAATCGCATTTTGTTTACATCAAATTGATAAGCTACCTTATACAAATTATTTTTTAAATTTTTTTATAATAAGGGCGTGTCTTAATAGGAAATTTTACTCAATTATTCTTTTTAAAATAATTCAGTCTGTAAACTAAATACAATTAAAAAAAGTTTAACTGTAAGTTTAAATTACAAGTGAATTGCAAGGATATATAATAAAATATGCAAATATAGGTTAGGCACTGTATTATTCTCTGAACAAAACATGGTAGAAAATGTATTCGTAAAAACTTCCTGAATTTTAATTAAAAAAATTTAATATTATAATGTATATGTTGGGATGATATTAGTTGAATAATTTCATGATAGTATATAATATTTTGCTTTCTTAAAATTATAAAGTAACATCAAACATCGTTGCAAGTAGATAATGTCATTTGAATTCGGTGAAGGGTACACTACATTTGAAGTCTACGATGATATGTTTATAGACATTTTATAGAAATTATATTCGACTGTTACAGACAGCATTTGAAGTTTGCACCATTTGATGTGACACCGTTTAGTAAAAAATGTACGTATATTGGTAACATAAGTTGGGCTTTATTATTTGTATCCACAGGCACGTCAGAACCGGGAAGCAGCGGGCAGGGTGAAACTGCTCCATTAACATCGAAAAGACCTACAACTGCTCCATCTCCAGCTACTTCTAATTTACTTAAAGTTTCATCCTCATGCTCATCAATATTATGTACGTCTTCTGATCCATACCAACTTAAAGAGTCATCTATCATTGAAATACTCAGGCAGAAGCGACTGTTTCAAATGAATTGATTTAGCAAACATACAGGGCTTCATATTTGTTTAACGGCAAAAAAAGCATTTTTTTGTTTTTATTGTAAATGGTCCCATGATAATAAAATATATCTTACAAAAAGTAAAGAAGAAACAGTTTTTGTTTATTATGTTTTTCAAATAGGAAATATGCTTTGTCTAAATTCGAATTCACAGTAATAAATACATACAGTAATAAACATGAAACTGTACTTCAAGATTTATATTCAAAAAAATCTTCCGCTGAACAAAAGTTGAGAAGAGATGGGTTAATGGATCAATTTAAAGCCTTGCGCTTTTTTGTCAGACAGGGATTAGCAATTTGTGGTGATCAAAATGAAGAGGGGTATCTATATCAATGTGTGAAACAATGCTTAAATTCAGTTAAATGGCTTGATGCTAATAAATACAAATCTTCAGATATTGTCAACGAACAAATAAAACTCATGGTCCACACAGTGTTGCGAGATATGGGAGGCACGAGATTAGGGCAGCCGTGGCACAGTGGGTAGCGTGGGTGGTGTCGGATCAGGAGATACCTTGTTCGAACCCCAGCAGCGACTTCTTGCACAAAGCGCCATAGGTAGCAGAGAATTAAGGGACTCTGTCTATACAAATGCCTATTCCGGAGGTCAAAGTAAGCCGCCGCCCGTGGTGACCTTGGGACTAGTTTATCTAGTACAAAATGGCTCACAAAGTCCCGGAGGGCATGTGCACATGTCGTTGCTTACTGCTCGTACTACTCTTAAGTAGTATACTCCGGAAATAAAAAATTAAAATAAAAAAAAGATATGGGAGGTAACTTTAAATCCGTTAAATAGTTCGCACTTTCATCTGATGAAACAAGAGATTGTTAGTAATTTGCATAAGATGGGTAACCAGCAGTTATGAAGGTTTTGAACTGTCTGTTGGGCTATAACAGGTACTGAACACTTCATATTCAATATCATTGCAACCGTTTTAAAAGACTCATTGATTCGATTGGGTTTACCATGAACAAATTGTCGTGGCCAGGCTTACGATGGTGCCTCTAATTATCAAGGGTGTAAAAATGGTGGTGCCAAGATTATACAAAACGAATATCCATCTGCACTTCCAATGCACTTCAAAATATTAAACCTTTATGTCCAACAAGATGCCGGACTGTTCGATCGAGGGCATTTAAAGCAATTATAGATAATTATGTTGCTCTGTTAGAGACATTTGATATAGTAAGAAAAGGTTATGATGAATATGGTACAAAAACTGCCGGTTCAATAGCATTAATGAAAAAATTCAATACATTCTTCAGTTTTCAAATAGCAATACTAATATTCACACCTTCGGAACAAGTATCCAGCAGTTTACAGGATAAAAATATATCTGTTGAGAATGCTTTCCAGTTATCCATCATCTGACTGATAAGAGAGACGACGAATCATTTAATTGTTTTTATGATAAAGTTGTTTACGATACAAATGGAAAAACTGAACCACCAGTTTTACCACGTAAACGACGCGCCCCATCTCGCTTTGAAATTGGATCAAATGATACTCACCATCATCACAATGATGCTAAGACCTTTTATCGACAAAAATAATTCGAACTTATTGATTTATTGATTGGACAAATCAGTAAACGATCTGATCAACTAAATTACAATGTGTACGCTATTGAGCGCTATTTGATTGAGGCAGAAAATGGTCGGATAACAATACCTTTGGGAGCGGAGGTTAAAAGAATATTCAAAGAAGTTATTGATATGGAGAAAATAGAATTGGGAGCGAAAATGATATCTGTATCTTTAAAGTTGATGAAGTCAAAGAAATAGCAAAGTTTCTACAATATGTGATACTATGAACAGACAAAGTGCAGTCAAAATGTTATTAACTGAAATACGCAAACTTGTATGTATTTATTTTAACCTATTCCAGTGAAAACATCATCTGCATGCAGAACGATCGTTTTCAACTCTTCGGAGAGTAAATACATAACTTAGATCGACACTGACACAAGAACGGTTAAATCACTAATTGCATCTATACATATTTTTAAAGAAAAATCCGAACAACTTAATTTGTAATTGATAGAAAGAGAATTTTATAAACTGAAATGATGGAAGAAAACACTATTTTAGTTTCTTTTAAACATATTGTCATAAAATTGAACTCTATATATACTATGTTCTCACGCTCATAGGTGTTGATGTTCTTCTCAGGATAAGAGAGGGTAAAATGAATGCACCTTTCTTAGTTCGTCTTAGTTACTGCTTTTGTAATCTAGCTTAGTAAATACATGATAGACCAATTTTCATTATATATGCAAATCATATACTACATATATTATATTGTAATTCAATAATTGAATTATGCTATCTATATACATAATAGTTCCCAAGCTCTTTTTAACAGTGTAAATACTCGTAATCATAACTATATATACCCATCTCAATCATGTGGAACCTCATGTACAAATTTATTAAAACGATTGTATTACCTACACCATTTTGTATTTATTACACTGTTACAATGCGCATATTATATAATAACATATTTACTATATATTAAATATTATTGATCGATAACTAATTATACTGAGAATTTCGAATCGATACTGAGACTTGTAAAAACTGATTAACTTGAATAACATACAATTTGATACATATTTTATTAATATATCCGTTTATTGTGTGTACTTATTCATTCTTTTTGAAAAAACTTTATTTATTTATTTTTTAAAAACGTTAATTATTGTGCCCTAGAATAAAATTATATTATGCCTCTTTTACTACCCAAAGTTTGAAAAAGTAAATAGTGCTCTTTTCAGAAAATAATAAGTGCCCTTTTAAAAACTTGCCTATACCCACTAACCAAAACGTTTCGACGTGCCTGATCCAGTCCTTATATATACAGAGAGAGAGAGATAAAAATATCGAATAAATACAGCAAGTAATCATGTCAGGTTTTCTGTAAAATAGAATGATTGGTATCTTTTTAGGTCGAAACTCAACTAGAAATGCTAAATGTGTTTGTTTTAGAATGATGTATAAATGGATTATTCCTAAATATCAATATACGAGAATAATAGAACACGCAATATAAGAGAAACTTAGATGGATAAATAGGAGAATATTTTAGAGCTTATACTTCATATTTTATAGTCATGTTGAATTACTTAGTATTATATATCATAATTCTCATAGGTAGTCAAGTGTTAAGAGATCATAGAGATTATACCCTCCATTCGAAATAAAGCGGAAATCTCCATTCTGTATCTCAAGACCTTTATTGGAAACACACTATCTAATGTTTAATATCCTTCTTCAACTTTGTGTATAAATTATTTATAGAGTTTAGTCCCGTGTGACTATCTAACTAATGTATATTAACTAAAATAATGAAATCAAAATAGCTGTTTTGGGTAATAATGCTTTTAAGGCTTATAATCTAATACATATTGATATTATAACGTACATGTGCCCAACGACGCTTGTAGTTGAACACTATTTAAACGAACAAATTGGATATCAAATACACTGCAAATAATTGATATTCGCATAGAAGTAAGCAATAATGTATTGTTAAACAAATAACGTTATAAAATATTGTTTCAGTTGTATTTTTCCATGAGAACCTTAATGAGAGGGATTTGACAACCGAGTGCTCGTCGTTAAAGCCACCGCACCACCATAAAATCAATAGGTCTAAGTGGGGTGTCTACAAGAAAATTCAAAAGTATGCATTGTCCTTCATAGAAGCATTTTTCCTACTTGACGCTCAAACAAACATTAAATTAGCCTCATTAAGCAAATAGTTGTGACTACTGAATTCTTAAGTGACACAATAAACGTCAGCGTTGTCAGTAGGAATACAAGATATCGATTAGCCAGTCTACTGTCTATAATTCATTGTTGCTGTAAAATCATGTCATGTGTCTAAAAGACAATTTTTCACCAGATTCTGTGATTCTCTCACTCTATTTTTTCAATTACAAACAAGACTTGTTATAAGCATGTTAAAACACCCTTTTTGTAAACATGGGCAGAACCATTTGTTGGCGGTTGTTGACAATCCATAGTTAGCATACGTAGTTAATAAAAATAAAATGTATTCAGTATTCAATTATAAATGCATGAAAGAATAAAAAGATTTTATAAAAATTCTAATATTAGTCGGAATTGCAATTTAATTGTAATAATTTAATTTGAAAAAAATAATCAGAATGTAGAAATTATTAAAAAAATAATTTCACTAGAAATATGATATTTTAAATAGTTCTCATAACTGAAGATTAAACCCCGTTCCTTTTAAAATGCAATTTTCCTAATGAAACATTATATTTCTAGATGTAAACTAGTTAAATTGTTAATAATTATGTATACACAGTTAAAATATTTTATTTTCTCATGTGTTAAAAATAAAAATGTCGCAGTGTACTATTTTGTAAAGAAAATCAGTTTATAACGCAATGTTTTGATGTATGGACAACGATTACACTTCACTTAACGGAATCCCACTTACCGGAAACCATCCTATACCGGAAACCAATGGCTAAGTCTTCAGATATGATTTTAAACATGTGTGGTTATTTATTTGTTGCTTCAATTTTAATATTCCATTAAAAATAGTTATTTTCAGATAATCTGTAAATTTCATCAATAATGCTTTATTTTTTAATTATTTTTTAAGATTGCCGATTAAAAGAAAAGTTAGCATCCGAATTATAATTAGTGTCAGAAGATGCGTATGTCTAGTTCACTCTAGGGAACAATGCCGCTAATTTAGGAGACAAATAAAATATAATATCCAAACAAATTATGACGCTACGAAAAGTATATTTCACATTTTCTTATTCTAACATGTGTAATGCTTGATATAGCAGCATTTTCAAAAATGAAACTGTATGGCCTGGATTATTTTATTTGTTTTAACAATATATAGTATAACGTGAAAAAACAGTTTTAATTAGACAGTTTTACATCGTTTTAAAGAACATAAAAAAGTTCCCTAATTATTACAGAATAATCCAAAACAAGTTCAGCGGATTTCTAGTCTGGTATGCAGCTGGTATGCTACTACATCAATATAGGACTGCAGGTTACGCTGACCATTCTCCAACTGGATCCGCAGATTCTCAACACGATCACAAAGAACGAAAATACCTTATAGTATTCGATTTAACTTGAAACACTTTGATTTTACATTTAAGGAAGATTTGCCTGTAATTGGCCTTTCTAGTAAGTAGATTTCCGGTAAATGGGTTTCCGTTAAGTGGGCTGCCACCTGGACAACTTCTAGTG
The DNA here is from genome assembly GCA_034780395.1 of Vannuccia rotundouncinata. Classification (NCBI taxonomy): domain Eukaryota; kingdom Metazoa; phylum Platyhelminthes; order Proseriata; family Coelogynoporidae; genus Vannuccia; species Vannuccia rotundouncinata. The sequence goes on along the minus strand of JAUZNC010008195.1, from coordinate 17,389 downwards.
TATTATTAATGACACAAAAGGACGATAATGGCGGACTATTTTTAATTTCAATAATTGCTACAGTCGCACAAACCCTATAATAATTAGAACATTATCGAAAGATACAATATAGCCAAGATAAAACTTACAATAAATCCGCGGTACCACTGTTTGATCTGCTTTTTCGTAAAGTTAGTATTATTCATGAGAAAGGACAAATCCTCTTTGGGCAACTTTTTCCGTGGTCCAATTGCATTCCCCATGATAGATCAGAATGATTGACTGCTTGTATATATCGATTATCTATCCCCCAGTAAGTTGATTGTATCGTCTCTAAAAGTGCGTGAACAGTCTGAAGTTGATAAAAACATGTGATGTATTAGCAAAAAGTTCACTTATATAAACAGAGTGAATAATTCTCTCAATGAATTTTCCATACGAATTTATCTAATAAACAAAGATGTTAAAATATTTGTCGGAAATTCAATTTAAAAGAAAAAAAAGCAAGTTATCAAATAAAACAACTTTAAAACGAATCGCTATCACCAGACCTACTTTCTGAGGTAACTACCTACCTATCCATTTCTGCAATTGGAAAAATCAATAGTATACCAAAAATAGAACGCCATCCAATTCTGGGGAAACAAACAAACTAATAAATCGTGAAGTTATGTTGCCTCAAGACGATGAGACAATAACAAACTTTTTTCGCAAGAACAATTTCCTTTATATAGGAATAATTTGCAGTATTTGACTGCTTTTATATAATTAACTGCATCTAGTGAGAAATGCCCCTGGATACAGCGCCTGGAGGAGAGGTACCTTACTTAAAGCTTAATTCTTACCTCTCAAATTTGGCTTAGTTGTCAACAAGTCACCGCTGGCTCTGTGTGTATATAAACAAACTTATCAATTATCTTAATTATTGAAGGCGCAAGGATTGTGGATTTAGCCTCCCATTGTATCGCATTGAATAAAATAAATGTGAAAATAATTATACTTTGGTTATCAACGAGCAAATGTCTGTTACTTCCAATTAAGGTGATTTCATTGTGTTGCATACAATTGTATATTTTATCGTCAATCTTTTTTAAATTACAATTCAAATCATTGTTGCATTATTGACAAAACTTATTGAATTGTCCATTCAGCTAAAATACAATACAAATAATTTTTAGTGACTCCGATTACAACATTAACCAAAACCTATTTGTTTTCTAGCGAACACAATAAAGATAAACTGCTTCAGAATGAAAATCTTCAGAACAAAAATATTTTCAATGCTTTTAAACTTCAAGTAAATTTTATGTAAAGTTTATTTTCAGTATCAAGCAACTCTTCAGAGCAGTATATAATGAGAGGAAACAGAGAAAGTGTACAACAGACAGACTACAGCACTTACATAAACACCGCAGAAATATTTTCCACTTTCATTAGACAAGATATCCTTGTTTTTTAAAACTAACACTGCATATACACAAATTGAAAGATGAATATATACATATAGAGAAAGACTAAATACAGAACTATTTTCACAAAATGAGAAAGTTTGCCCGGGGCAAACTGTCCGACACGATGTTTTTTGGTCAACACATTGTTATAGTTATAGTTCACTTCGGATCATGAGGCAAGAGGCTCATCCCATCCCATTTACTCATCTCAATCTATGAAGGTTGAGTAGATGTGTATATAGAAAAAAGATGGGGCATATCCATTTTATTCCCAATAGTAAGATTCCTTATAGAAATATTGGATTTATTTATCTGGGGAGTGTTATTAGGCAGCCAATCTATGGCGTCACGTATAGACGGAGAGATAGAGGAGAAGAGAGCGCGTGTTCTTACCTTTTTATATGTGTGTTATCTACTGCTCCTAACCGTGAACACGAAGTCTGCCGATATTAATATTGGTTTTATTATTATTGTTTTTTATATATTTATTGGAGTGAAAAGTTGAGAGGAAAGGGTGACAACTCATTGTAGAGGTAAAATAGAGTCACAATTTGCTGTTGCTATATTGATGTATTGTCTACGATCTTTATGAAGCTATTTCTCGTTGTAACTTTAATAGTTTTAAAATCCATAAAAAATTTTTTTTTCGATGCTTAAAACAGTTGATAATGACAAATAGCATGATGCATTCTTTCTATAGTTTTGTATATGTGCTTGCGATTCCATGTAAGTCTAAGTCTATAAAAAGCCAAAAGAGGATTGCACATATATACACTCAAATACACGTGTTACACTCAAATAATTTATAATTTATAACTTATTTAATTATTTATTTATATATTCGCTGCTACGATTTTTCTAATAATTGCTGATAAAGCCGTTATATTATAGGTATGTTCCATAAGTATGTATATTAAAACAACAACGAAATTCATTTAATCTTTGGCTTTATTATTAAATTATTTTATTATTCAAATTAAAATATTGTCATCAAACTAACTGAATTTATGTTTAACTGTAGTTTTTATTGTTTTAATGTTTTATTCCTATAATAATTTCTTAAATTTTGTCAAATAAGACGAAATGTTGCGTTAGTTTGCAAAAAAAGTTACATTATAATCTTTTTCTGTAATTATAATCGAAAGAGACTAACTTATATTTAAATAGGTAATTCAAACATTTAATTTATACAATATATAAGGGAATCATTTAAATACTTCGTTTTTTAAAAAGTGTAATCAATATTCTATTGGAACTATAATAATTTTCATCGTGGTCGTTAGGTGATTCAGTGACATCAGCTGTTCAAATTCTGTTCAGCTATAAGGGTACATGCAGATCTCAACATTCTTCCAATAGCACGTGTCCATGGCTCTTAAGGATTGACCCGACAAACTTGACTAAAAATCGACAACCTTAGCTGAACTTATAACTTACCGCAAACTTATAATGAAGTCAGTATATCTTTATTTACTAATATGGTACGATCTATAATACAAAACTATAATGTAGAAACTTCGGATATATAAGAAGTGTCAGTAATAAAACAAAAAAATGACTTCGGTTCTTTCAATAATTTTGTTACAAAATTGATACAAATTGAAAATTTACTAAATTTACGATTTGGAAGTTAGAAATGAATACATATCTGAAATTTCAACCCTGTTGTTCCTCACACTGAAGAAAATCAGATTCTGAATAACTAAAATACTACTAACAAAAGAGAAATTAGTTAACTGACACGAATTCCACATGACAAACATCCCAGAGTAAATAGAACTGCATTATCGATCAAGTAATGGATCAAGCATTAATTTTGTGTTTTATACTTATAGTACGCTATTATGATAAACAGATCATTAAAGTGTTTCATAAAAATCTAAAAGCTACAAATATCGTAGAATTATATAAATTTTTTATTTTCTCAATTATCGTCAATATACTAAATTAAAGTAAACCGTATATTTAATGATAAAGGGTTTTGAGTATAGATTTCGAGTTTTGTTGAATATCTTTGGCACTGTGCTGAAAGCAGTTTTCATCAGCTCTAATGTCAAATAGCGAAATCTATATTTGATGGGTATAGCATTTATCACTGAGACAACTTTATAAATAATTTCACTTCGTTCACTTATAAATATAGAGTTTTCATATTTCAAATTGATGATTATACTTCAACCGTGTGAAGTTATAATTAAGTTATAAAGTGATCAATTACATAAATTTGATTATTATCTAGACAGAATGTTTAATTAATGATTAGAAAAATGATTTTTTTAAATTTGAATTTTATTATTAGATTTTACATCATTTTCCATTGTATTGTAATAAATGTTAATTTTAATAAAAAAAATTGTTCGATGTATAATACATTATAGCAGTAACTATATAATTTTACTAACTAAAAACGACAATTACCCATGTCTATTTATTTCCGGTGCCACATATATCTCATAAAACAAGTTGTATCTGTTAGATTTGCGCTGAAATGTTGATATATTATTTCCTGTTTATAATGAAGGCTTACAAAATAAATTTGTTGCACAAATAAGCTAGAACCTTGGTCTTCTAACTAAATGATTGTTACATTTATCGATAAACTGCAGAAATCTGCTGCATGGCATTATTCATTAACGATTTTGCAAAGGTAGAAATTTAATTTAGACGTACGTATCTATTGAAAAACAATTACAAAATATAAATTAATGTCAATAAATTTGAACAAAGTATATTTAAAAAAATCTATATTGTCATATTTCTTTGCTTCATAAATATCGAATTCAAAATTTCAATTAGAATTAACATTTTAAATATTCAGTCCAAAATAAATAATGTGTAAATCGAAGAAAATTCTCTACTTCGCAGTTTTAATAAAATTTGTTTTATTTTTATACTTCAAGACACAATTAATTAGTTTTTTCCTTCAATTTCTGCGTAATAAGCATATACCTACAATAGTGTATTTATACTTGATTTTAAGTGTTTCAACGTTCTTGGCAGCATCTCCTTGTAAATAATTACAGCAGTTTTATTTGTACAAACATAAATTGCAAATATTTTCTCAGTGCTGAATTGCATAAAGAAATTTTTTTTAAAGTTTAGTTACTATATATATATATCTGTAACATAAATTATAATTGTCATCTGTCAATATACGCTTGAAGTATCTTCAATCAATATGGAAAAGAAAGAAATTCGATGCAGATGTTATCAAAAAAAATACAAATAAGAAGAACAGCAATTTAAAAAGGAATACTCATTGTTTATAATATAAAAACTCTAATTTTTATCACAAATAAAGAGGCCATATTTAAACAGTATTTAGATGGGAATAATATGGATTTTTTGTTTTAAATTCTAGATCGGACGAACTCAAGATAGAAAATGCTCTCTTATACTCCTTTCTTTGTAATTTTTTAGCAAAATGAGAAGAGCAGATTACAACAATTATTTTGTAACTGTAAGATTGGGAAAGATCTGTCTCATCTTTGTGATCAAGAAGACGTGTTTAGTTTCAAATAAGGACTGTATTATGCAAAACTTGTTTGATGTCCCTATAGGAATGATGTATAGGAGAAGAATTGGATGCACCTTAAGTAGTAATGTATATTGATATTTCATTGAGAAATATGGTTTTTACTGTATTTATGGTTAGTATTTTGAAACCTCTGGAATGTTGGACTCATATTTTAGTTAAGAAAATGCGTAAATCAAAGAAACTTTGAAGATGAACTAAGAACTCCGTGGACCTAGGACTAAGTTCTCCACACTTTTATTTAAAATTTATTTATTTCACAGAATTGTGAATATATTAAAAATTGAAAGGAAACATTCACAAATTTCGTACTTAAAAGTTTTAAAATTGTGAGCATAAATTTAAAGAAAAAGTTCTTATAGTATTAATTTTTCGATGTAAAACATTCAATATGGTAAACAAATTATTATATTGCGTATTTTATTTTTATTTTGATAACAAAATATCGATTTTAGAGGCAAAAACTTTCCAAAATAAATTATCTACGTGTGCTTTTAGCATCTACACTATTTCTTATAATAACGGGTTGGATATTGCTTTAAAAGAGTAAGCGGTATTCATAGCTCTAGATAATAATAATAGAAACATAAAACTGAAACTGGTTAATATAACAGAGTTTATTAAATAAAAAATCAATGCGCGAAATCTCATGAAAAAGTATAACACGTTTTTATATGGATTTAATGACAGTAACATTTGATCAAAGTGAGATATTTCTCGTCAGAGCATAAAAGTGTTTTTTTATAATATAAAAAACTATTTTTCTATATCATTCGTATAATTTTTTGATTTAAAAAAAGTAGATTATAGAAAATATAATTCTATATTGCTCAGTCGAGAACTGCCAGTTATATTCGAAACACTACCGAATGCACTAATTAGCAATTTATTTGATATAGGTATATAACGTATTATTAGCAACCTCATAAAAAGAATTCAGACTAATTTATAATTAGCGGCATCTTTTAGATAATCAGAAAAAATGAGTTAAAAGATAATATGGCCGGATCATATACACATCATTACTGTCTCAGAACGAACCTTAATTGTGGCAGATTGTCGATAACAAGGAATACAAAATGAATAGGAAACTTTTTCTTTAAATGATTTTTGTTTAAAATGGAAAGTTTATTTGAGAAATGTGTTTAAGATTAATAATGTTAATAATAAGGATACTATATAATATAAATAAAAGTAGTCTGAAATTCAAGTGTCTTCAGTAAAGGTGCTGTCAAAGCCTGTCATTTTGAATTGGTACAATTTCTAAAGACTTTATATGCATTTAGATTTATTCAAATATATTTAATTAGAAAATAAATGTTTTAATTGACGCAAATATAATTACACAATATGATATTTATCATTTATTTATTTTACATTTTTCCTATTTGGTTTCCGAAAATTATTAATTTAATTACTTCAGTAATACTTAATAACTTAGTAACATTCCTACATAAAAAGAAGTAAATATTTGAGCATGTACTTTTCAATTTATAACTTATAGCTATCCCGGATTCGAATAATTAATAATTAATCTACAACATGTGTCGCATACAATAGCTATCCATCAAGTTTTTATAGAAAGATTTTCACATATTTTAAAGACAGGATTATTTTTCTGACATATTGTAGAAAAATTGTAGTTTTTTTCATTTTAAAATAGTTGTTTTACATTTACATTTATTTACATAAATACATTTCTGAATAAATTCAACATAAATAAACGTCATTATCGAAATCATCTAATTTATCTCTGATTCAGGACTCTATAGTCAAAATCGTAGCTGCAATTGCAATGTGACGCTTTCGAATATAAAGCGTCACATAAACAATATGAATAAAAATATGTTGTCGTTGTTAGTATTAAAAAGGATAACAAAAAAGCCTTTTTGTACAGTTTTTATGTTTTGGTTTTACCTCAAATATCACTTTAAATATTATTGTATAATAGAGAGTAATTATAATAAATGTATTAATTAATCATGACCTATTTGATCGTTAATAATAATAATGTCTTCTAAATACACCTGTCCTGGATGTGTGCTGTGTATGGACAAAGTTCGTGGCTTGATAGAAATAATAAACTTTGAAATCAGTATAAAACAAGGTTAATTCCAAGATTACATTTTATTTGAAATTATTTCAAATTCCTAAAAAATGTTTGAAAAAAGGATTAAACTATAAAGATCAACAAATGAAAATTTAATACACTTTCGTTATGCAAAAAAATGTTTGGTGGCTGCAGGGTTAGAAATAAAACTCAATTACAATATATTATATAATAAAAAAGGATACCCTACATATAATGTAAATGTAATAATATCGTACAAGAGAATAATAATGTCTTCCGAAATGGAATGTTGTATCTCCTTCTAAAATCAGTATTCACATTTAAAATATAATACATATAATACCAACAAGAGAAAAACTTATTCGAACTGTGGTATTCTGAGATTTTTAAAAATTGTATCCTATATTCATAAATGAATTTATAACATTTTGATTAAAAAACGAATACTATAGAAGTAAACGCTTGTGCAGTTCGGTATTTATAACTGTTACCTTTATAACTTATATGTATTTACTTGCAAATATTTAAAAAAATATCAACATATACATATAAACATATAAACCTACCAAATATAATGCATCAACATATACAATTTAGTTCATACAATTTGAAAGTATATAAAGGAAAAGACAATTTTATATTTTTAAAAAATGGGGAGATTTTCACAAAAAGCGCTTTAATATTAATTGTTTATATTTAATATTGCCAAAAGTAACCGACAAAATCAGAGGTTCTAAAAAATTAAACATTTATTTTATTTCAATTTGAATTAATCAGGGATGACACTAATAACAAACAATAAGAACACCAAAGTAACTTAGATCAAAAAAATTTATTTAAAAAATATTTATTATATTTTAAAATCAATTTTAGAATCATGCATACTCAATAAATACGAAATATAAAATTATTGAACCATTTTGATTTTATTATTGTTGAAATAGTTTAGGGTGAGTTTAAATGTTATTTATAAGAATTACAATCGTTAATATATAGTAATATATAATTAATAATCCACACATTATATTTTATAACCACAAAATTATAATATACTATACTATTTGATACTAACATAAAATGCATATTATTGATATTCACTAAAGATTGACCGGAAAAATTATAAGCTGATTTTTCTGCAGTTTATACTAATATATATTAACATAAAATAATCGATAAGTTTCTATGACCTAATTTTCAGCACATGTGGTGTTCATAGTTGTTCTACATGATAGTTTAACACATCCTTCGACAGATGAATGGTACTTGTGTCCCAAATTATTACATACAACTTCACCACCTTCGTAAACGGCAATATTAAAATAGATTTATAAATAAAAATTACCTTAATAAAAAGTTTAACTATATCTATACAGTCGAAGCTGACTGTCAATAATTTCAACCAATCTATATAGCCAACACCAAACTTCTTTTAGATCCAGAGAGTAATCCCACAGCACACGGCATAGAATATATAATTATATGCGTGGAAAAGAAAACTACCAGACGTTTTGCTGCTATAAATCAGTTGTACATAAGGTGTAGGGCTTCTAAGAAGAATAATCCAGTATTTAATTCATGGTGCGAGTGGATATTAATTATTCCTTGCATCTTTAAAAAAGAGGATAATCTAGTTTCTGAAATGGTTTATTTGTTTCCAAAAAAGATATTCATTGTAAATATGTTAGCATGAATGTATGCTATCAATTTGTTTAAAGATACTGAAAATTAAGTTGGAGAAATGAGGAAACGAAGTGCATACCTAAACATGTGCCATAATTGGTGGTTATATAGTTCGTTCTGGTCTAGTTTTGTCGGAAAGAATGCGACAAAAAAACTAAAAAATACTTTTTAATGAGATAGTCATACCTTTTAATACTTAAGGCTTACCAATCATAAAATAAACAGATCTAGTAGTAGAGACAAAATAAATGTGCGTATGATATATTACTAACATATTTAGTTCTATATTAACTACATTAATATATATAATATACAAATTAAAATAAAGGTGAATAAATAGTGATGTTGTCAAAATTAATAATATAAAAATTAAGATTAAATAAAACATTTTAATAATAATTAATTCAAATACAAACAATTTAAACTGTAGGATAACGTTTATTCAAACGTAAAAAGACAGATTTTTCTCAACGATCAATAAAATTTTATTATTTGTATGTAAACATCGACACTCTTTGTTATGCATATTGTATTTCACTGAATTACGATATGTACAGCCTTGTTAGTATATAGAACAGCCAGTAGCACTCGCATAACCCTGATGTCTGATAGTAACCATCCTATTATAGCCTTCAGTATACTATCGAAAATTATTCGTGTACCTACCTATTCACAAACACCCTATTACTTAAGACAATTATGCTAAACATTGTTGGCAGAACGAAAAATTAGACTCGATTTATTAATGTAGAATATGTACAATATTTTCAAGTTATCCATTATAGTTTTGGATAAATAATTTTTAATTTTAGCGAATTTTCAAATTACTTAACCTGACATAAGTTTTTATATATTCTAATATATACACATTAATTGGCAAAGTAAAATAAAAAGTTTAAAAGATAATTTTTTTTCATACAATTTTATCAAATTTGTTTTAACATTTTATATTTAAAATTAATTTCTAACTTTTAAAATCGCATAACAAAGTTACTCATTCACAAAAAGAAATAATAGAGTATTTATTCAAACAATTTTGAAATGCACGACTAGCTAAATGGTATATAATAATATATTTTCCTATAGAAAAAAAGTAAAATACAACACACTTTTACATTCGTCCTAATTGTAATATTAAGGAAGGTGTTTGTTATATTGACATTGTAATGTTGGTTTTGATAATGAGATGTTTAAACAGAGAATTCTTGCAATGCTGCTGTTGTAGCATTTCCGTTTTAGTAAATTAACATCATTTTCTGACAACTCGTTCACCATTTTATTTATACTATGTAGATATGAAATATGTAGAAAGATAAATGCAATAATTAATGAATACTAGTCAAGGGGAAATTAAACAAATAATATTCAAGTATTTTCTTAAAACCGGAAAGAATATAATAATGAATTCTTATTTATTAACACACACACGAAGACAATCTTATTATCATTTACATAATTATATCCGCATTTAGCTTTACCATGCGCGGTTTGCATGTTCAGCAAATTTTGTTTGTAGAAGTTCTATTATAAGTGAGTTTTAGTCTGTGTGTTATCTATAAAACTGTCGTATGCCAAGGAATAAATAGAAATATCAAAAGTCAAGTGAAATTTCAGACCAATATAAACATAAAATTATTCTAGCCTATATGCTTTCCCCAATTTGAAATAAACATTTGCAACTATACGATAAACTGATTTTTTATCTAAACTGTCAATTCAAAAGTTAATTTATGTATTTTGTATAACATATGCAATTCTCACACTGCAGATCAATCCTAAATATGTTATAACTGTACATACAGATTATATAACTATATATAATAACAATATTTAACAATTTATTATCGACAAAATTAAAATATAAATCATAGTTGAGTCATTATTTATTGAATCTTTAGAATTTCCTTGATTGTACTTCATTGCAATTTAAAAAGTTAAAACTAAACTATAAAGAAGTTGTTGTATTTAATTAATTGTTCACCCCAGTTATATTAAAGTTTGTGAATTTAGAGGATAAAGGAAAAATATCATCGGATTCGATAAATGAGAAGGCTTTAACATTTATGAAATCTAAATTATCTCTAAATAAAATATGGTTCATTCCATAATAAGGACTTTATAATACTATTGAAGAGCATAAAAGACATTACCAAAGTGACTGGGTTAATCAAATAATTTTAGTATAATGTTTTGCATATTTGTTTATTTCAATCATCTAGGGTTGGAATGTTGTACAAATATCTATAATTACCGACTTTAAGTTCAAGTATATTTACTAAGACATAATACAATTAGATTATTTGTAATGTATTTGTTTTTGATTTGAGTTTAATTAGATTTCAGTCTGGTTATGGAATAAATAATTAAATTTTCTATTTTTGTATCACATTGTCTAGTTTGTCTCACATCTTGTTTTAATTAACAGATGAAATTTAATGCAAAGTAGGTATATATATTTGAAAAAGTCATTCATTATATTAATAAAAATGGGATTTTCAGAGCATCTACTAAAACGGTTTTATTCACCTTTTTCGACAAAAAATATTCACATATTAATTTATATATTAATAAGAAACTTAATAAAGCTATAGTATAGCTATCTCAAATGTAATTAATATTTTTATGGAAGTGTGAATCAATATTTAAATAAGTTTAACTATAAGGACAAGTGTGAAACGACAATTGTAACTATGCGGCGAGAAAATATTGATGTTTGATTCAAACGAAACGATATTACATTTAATTTTGATTGATTAAAATACATATTGATTTTTTACAATAAAATCTATTAGAATTATAAAATATGCAATATAACTAAAAAAAGTGTAGTAAAAGTAAAATATAGGAACTCTCTGAAGTAAAATTCGATCAATAAAATATATTGTTTTTAATTAGGTGTACCTTGGTTAAAATAAACTACGAAAACAATGTCAATGTGAAATTTTGTAAATATCTCTCTTTAATATAATACATATTTTTCATTAAAAATACCAAAATAAAACTTACTTGTGTTGATACAACTTAGGTTATACTTCCACTCAGTCAGCCAGGCAATGGTGTGATTAGATGTTCTTAAATGAAGATATTAGACACCAACCTAAAACCTTCTAGTGAACAGATTTTACGTGCTGAAGTAATGAAATTAGCATAGACGTATATTGTCCAAACAAATTTCTCGAAATATGTCCAAATACAGTTTTCCCAAAAAATAATCAGTTTAATAAAGGATTCTAATGTGTGTAACAGACTGAAATAGATTAAATTAGTAGAACACGTTGTTAATACACTTTTAATTTTACTGTTTCTGTAAAGTGTAATGTTCACGTTCTGCTAAAAACTGTATCGGCTTCTCTATTTAACTCTTTCCATGTGCTGCGAAGCAACTCCTCCTTCCTAGATCCTACGCTACTTCTCCTGCTTTCACTCATTCTATTCATTACAGTTAAACATAATTCGACAAAGATTACGAGTTTTCATTGGATAATGTGCTTTTATTGATTTTTAAGGTTGCGCGTTACTTACAACATGCTGGGTAAGCTGGTTTTACAGCACCATTATTTACAAATATTTAGAATTAAAGTAGTATAAAGGAATAAAGGATAGTAGATGTCTTATGAATATATATTTGGTAAATATTAATTTTCTAAAATAAAAGATAAAATATCAAAAATTAATTTGATAACAACAAAATGTTTACTAATTTAAAAAGTTCAAAAAATGTTCTGAAGTAGGTACCTATACTCTATAGTTCCCGGCCATGACACTGATTCAGATTTTAAATCAAATTTCAAAATATAAAAGTAATAAATTATAATAAATCTTTCTAGAAATTTTAGAGACAGAATTTTTATTTTTTTAGTAATTATTTCGTAGATATTAAAGTATTTAATGTATCATGTCCTTGTAAAATGTTAAGTTTTTGTTTGTGAGAATTAGAGGTTTTAATTGTAATCTAAATTAAACCCTTAATAATCACAAATTGCACTTTATGTTCTGTATATTTAGGCAAATTGAGATAAAATTTAAGTCATTTTATTTTAGAAATTATATTTTAGAAAATATAGAAATTTTAGATTTTCTGCAAAATATTTTGTTAAAAATTTTAAAATATAATATTGCGAAATGAGACGACATTTGATTAAAATACAACGCTAAAACACAATAAAAACACCCCCTGTTTAAAATAACTGCTAAAACTACATTTATTAATTAAAAAATGTATAATAGTACCTATAATTATATAAAAAAAGTTTACATCATAATTTTAAAATTATAAAACAAAAACTTATTTACCTTTAAAATGCTATATTAAAACACTTGGTAACTGCGAGGGATTTCTTGTGTAATTATTAGATCAATATTGTTATCATTTATCATCATTGTGAGTATAGTATAGAAGGAGTATTTCTAGATTATCAATCCTCGAATCAAATAAAATTTCTACTACTATTTGAGTCAAGGGGCTAATTTTTTGGCAATTGATTGGTCTGAAGTGCACTGAAGTGGTCACCTGACCTTTACACATACGCCAATGGTAATTTACCAGGACAATACCTTTTTCTAAAAATTTGAATTATTCGCGGTAATTTTAGTAAATCGCAATTATTAATCATACCTTATTATTATAAGTCGTAAACTTAAGAAATGTAACAAATCTTTATTTTAATTGTAAAGAATTAGCTTAAATCAAAATACAAATTGCATTTGTGAATGATAAATTGTTAGAGATTTTACTCTTTGAGCACAACATTTTCAGTAAATTGTATATTTATATCAATAATTTATCAAATTTCAAAAGTGTTCAAAAGCTGCGATCGCGCATGGTGTTCTCACTTTCCTGCCTGTGAGTTTGTTGACTGCGTCAAATGATGGTTGTGTTTTCATATAATCGTATAATAATAGGTAAATATAATTGCCAACTGAATAACCAACTGAAATTAACACATCTACATAACGTGCTACTTGTGAGTACCATATGACAATATATTGATATAATTAAAGTTTTAGTTATTTAGGGATTAATCAGTTTAACCTTAAAGGCTTTATTCCTCGTTAATAGAATGACTGTTATGAAAGATTAAAAAAAGTGCCATTATACATCATAAATTTCATTTCCATGTTTATAATATAAATATATATTTTATAATATAAATAAATGAATAACTTATATTTCAGTTTCCCATCATTTTATCATAAAATTTTGTAAATTTAAAAATATTCAGTTCTTTTTAAAAGAATTTCCGGTATTGAAATTTATATTTTATCCAAATTTTAATCATTTCACTGATTTTAAAAAAGACAAATCTGATTACCAAATAAATATGTATGTGTTATTTGTTATTAACGTTACATCAGGTTCAAAAAATAAAGCATCGGTAATTAAGCGGTTAGAATAGAGAGAATGAGTTAATAAATTATCAGATATTATTTTATCAATTTAGGGGTTATAGTAGTTAAATTAGTAATAATTATGATATGCTATTTATTAAATTGTAGTGCTTGCATATTTTAAATTATTGTAGTCTACTTTGTGTTCCGGAGTTGTAGTTCATCAGTCATGATATAAATTGTAAACTGTTGTTTTTCTATTGATAAGCGATAAGGTATGTTTTCGATGTTTTGTTTGCTCATTATTGAAAATTCTGCATTTCCTTTTAGAGCAGAAATCTATCTACTTAGCTTAAAACAGATAAAAGGTTTATGGATTGGGTGAATTGTTCGTGATAATTTGGATTGCTAAAAATGGAACGTATATATATGTTATAAATTATAGATTGTGCTTGATTCACAGATTATATTAAAATTGTTCATTTACTTCAACATACATAACAGCAATACAATATAAATAGTTTCATGATATATTCAGAGTTCCGGCAAAGTCTTGACAAATCTTTTATCGATGAGAACTCTTTACATTTCAGGAACTTCCATCTGAAGTGAATTCTTTTCTGAAAACATCTAGGTTTGGAAAATGCAGTTCATTGAAATTTTATAATTATTTTACGTGCATCGGAGTAATCATGATTACTAACACTGTGTCATCTTTGCCACTCAATATAAATATGCTGACACATTAGATATTTTAGTAATCTTCATTTCCTTTCGATAAGTGTCACATTTGGCAAATGATTTCTACTTTGTAATTACTCCATCTAAAAAAATGGATATATATTTTTATTAATTATAATTTTACACATCGGTATGTACAATATTACAATACACATCTATATTATATATTTGTATTGATGTGAATAAAATGGAAAAAACATAAATGGGACTGAATGAATTAATATTAATTATTCTCATTTAATTAATTGTTTAAAAAACAAAAGATGTCAGATCAGAAAAAAGATAGAATAAACATACGCTGGTGGAACATAATATGTTTCCATTTTAAACTATGTTCCCATTTAACTATATTATATACTAAATACATCTGTATTATATAGGTATCAAATGATCAGTTATTGTTTTTATTTGCTTTGTGTTTGCAAATTCAATAATGAATTTGTCTATATTCAGTTTGTCTATATTCTATATATCTATCTACAATTATAAATATTAGATTCTGCTAGAAACGTCCGCAAAAGCATTTGTGGTTTGTTTGTAACAAGTTAAAATTATGCAAACATTTTAATTGATTTTTCAAGTACACCTTTTATACAAACTATAACATTTCACATTTTATAAAACGTTTGGATACATATTTTGGATACATATTGGATATATTGGATACATACCTGATTTTTTAAAAAATATTTAGATATTTTAGATATTTCAAGAGAATGGCCCAGTCTTAAAGGATTAATATTTGTAATAATATTTATTTAAAATAAGAAGATAAGTACAAATGTGAAGAAAAACAAGTTCTCCGAAACAATATGCAAATCATGAAAATAAAATATAAATATTAAATCTTCTTAAAATAAACACAATAAGAAAAACCCTAATATTAAAAAATGTATTTGATTTCTTTTTAAATTTCGAAACTTTTCTTTATTAATTAGAATCTTTCAGAAGAATTATATAATTGCCTACTTGTAAATTGTGAATAAATAATAATAGGTATCATTACATTTATTTGAAATTCTTGACTATAAGTATTTAATAACAAAATAGGTTTTCATAAAATACTTTTCGTGTGAGAGTCATTGACAATCGACGAAGTTCATATTGGTGGCGAAAGTGAAGTTTTTCTCGTGTTGAAAGGGAAGCATCAATGTCATAAGTTTGTACTTGAGTTAGGTCCCACCTTCCTCTAAAATATTCATAGCTTTATAATAGTTCGGAAAGCATTATTTTCTGTTTATCCATTATAATACAGTAAAATTCGTAAAATAATCAAAGCATCACAAATAAAAAAATTTATAACAATGTAGTTTTTGTAGGAATAAAAGTGGTGGAGTAATGTTTTTAGTCCCAAATTCAACATGCCATCACTGGGCCACGAATACAAATATATCCAAATACAAAATGCACGTACAATAAATACAAACAAACTCAGACATGGACAAGGCTTAGATATACTTAAAAAAACAAGGTCTAGCTATACACAAATTGGTGTAAGCTTTACAATAGTTTTTACAAAATAATATAATTACATAACATATTATTATCTAAAATGTTAGGATGATATATTATGAAACAAATCATTATTATAAATATCATAGAGCTAATTTTCACTGTATGGTTAATGGTGTTGTTATTGTTAGCATTTTAATGTTATATATTAATATATTCATACATTAAGAATGCAAATACAAATATTAGTTTATTTTTAAAGGTATACATTAAAAATAATGATAAAATACTTAACGTATTATGGGGTTCATATTTAAGTAAAATACATACCTAATCGATAACGTATGTAAACATATGATTCAATTTTAGTGAGAATGTCAAATGTAAATAATAAAGTAATAAAATATATCTAAGAAGTTTTCCAAGGGCTACGACAGAACCCATACAGGATAATTGCTATTGTAATAATAGCAAATATTGGCAAAATAAATAATCCGAAATTGGCAGAATCTTCAAGAAATTTGGATAATGTACTTGAGGTCTCTGTAGTTGCATCTATTGTAGTTGTGTCTTTAGTAGTTGTGTCTTTAGTAGTTGTGTCTTCTGTAGTTGTGTCTTTAGTAGTTGTGTCTTCTGTAGTTGTGTCTTTAGTAGTTGTGTCTTCTGTAGTTGCATCTATTGTAGTTGTGTCTTTAGTAGTTGTGTCTTCTGTAGTTGAGTCCTCTGTAGTTGTGTCTTCTGTAGTTGTGTCCTCTGTAGTTGTGTCCTCTGTAGTTAAGTCCTCTGTAGTTGTGTCCTCTGTAGTTGTGTCCTCTGTAGTTGTGTCCTCTGTAATTGTGCCTTCTGTAGTTGTGTTCTCTGTAGTTGTGCCTTCTGTAGTTGTGTCCTCTGTAGTTGAGTCCTCTGTAGTTGTGTCCTCTGTAGTTGTGTCCTCTGTAGTTGTGTCTTCTGTAGTTGTGTCCTCTGTAGTTGTATCTTCTGTAGTTGTGTCCTCTGTAGTTGTGTCTTCTGTAGTTGTGTCCTCTGTAGTTGTGTCTTCTGTAGTTGTGTCTTCTGTAGTTGTGTCCTCTGTAAGTGTGTCTTCTGTAGTTGTGTCTTCTGTAGTTGTGTCTTCTGTAGTTGTGTCCACTGTAGTTGTGTCCTCTGTAATTG
>JAUZNC010008184.1:22310-33149 GCA_034780395.1 Vannuccia rotundouncinata | reverse complement strand
TAATTGAACTTTACAGAGTTGCTAATTAAACTTTATTGTTTGAGCACTTGTCAACTTAATTGAACTTTACAGAGTTGTTAATTAAACTTTATTGTTTGTAAATAAATAGTTATACATATAATGCAATTTTTAAATTTTTTTATTATCTACGACTGGGGATACAGACTTACAGGCCTCACCTTGTATATACGATTTTAAACAATATTTTTGTAATAATAATATATAATTTAAAAACAAATTATAAACATCAGGAAATACTTTAAATTATAGTAGACCCTTATAGATATATTAACATAGGTATCAATGATTTATAAATTGTATAAATGTATAAATTCTAAAGTGATATATTTATATAGAAAACACAATGACAATATATTTAGTTATTCATAATAGATCCTTCTAGATTTTTCTTAATTGTTTTTAATATTTTTATTCTAAATAAAATTAAATCATTTGTTATTATTTTAAAATCAAATCTAAATATTAATAATAAATTATTAAAAATTATTGATTACACACAACTTTTAGAATGAAAGCAAGTAAAGTTGAACATGAAATAAGGTAAATACTAATATATATCCAAAATTTATGCAAAGGTCAGTGTCTCCAATATGTTTTAGGGTAATAAAGTTAATAATATTAGTTTGAGATAATATATTCTAATCACTATGAAAGACTTTGTATAATTTATAAAATTCTCTTCTTATATTTAAATTATATTGTCAAAAAGAAAACCTACCAACATTGGGAATTTCTTTTGCGTGACTGGGAATTATACCACTGATTCGACTTTCCAGATACATGAGAAGTGTTAGAAGATGAATTACAACTGAAATTGAAACAAATTAATAATATTGAGAGTTTTAGAAATGGACAATAACATTTTAGTAAGAATAGAAGTAAATTTGAGGAAAATAATAATCTTCTTCATTAAGAAAGTAAAAAGAAATTGACGTTAATTTTCGAACTCAATCTCTTTCTCCTAAATTAATATTTCAATCTTATACCTTTGAGAAAAGCTTGAAAAAAGGTTTCTTTAAATCTAATTTTTTCTAAATTTAAAAAACTACAGCATCTCCAGCTTTGACTCTAATTCTGAAGATCTCGCTTTATTCCGATCCGTTTCAACCAAGATATTTATAATCTTATAGGATTTGAAATTGCGTTGCCACATTTATATTTTATGCAATATATTCTATATCGAATTAAAATTAACATTGACACGATTTCGACCTGACTCAAACCTTGGAATGGTGCATCAATCAAAGAGATAGCAGTCCAAAGCTATTATAAAACAAGTATGAAAATTCTTCAATTGTTTTAATCGAGTTGCGCAACATCGAATCAAGATTTATCCAGAATAAATGGAAAGTTTTCAGACAGCAGTGAGTAAGTATAAAAAGATGAGAAATGTTCCAATTTATTTTTTATTTGAACAAACGTTTAAACTTTTAATATTAAAGGAATATTATTATATTATTATAATATAATATTATTTTTTCATTTGAAATTATGTAAATTATCATATCAATTGAAATATTTTAAAAATATTTATCAAATTGTATTAGAAATTTATTTTTCTCTACACTTTGATCTTTTAAAAAATAACATTTAAAACAATTTTCTGTTTTGTAAATAAAACGCATAAATAAATATAATACAAATTTAATTTAAAAAGAAAGATACACATTTTACAAACGTTACGACGACGAAAACAAAACCTCTTGAATATTTTTAATTAAATTATTTGTTAGAAATCCAAATCAATTTTATGGTACTTTCAATTTGTGAAGCATATAACCTTCCTTATATAACATTTGTTTTATAATTAGGCAAATTACAAAATGAATTTAGAATTAAATAGAAAGTAGTAAATGATTTGGTTGGATTGGGAATAAAATTTTATAGGAGTTAATTATATCTTAAGGCTTATATTTCTATAATTGATAGATAAAATATAGAAATAAACATAAGTCAATAAACCTTTTTTTAAATTGGATATTATATTTATATTCTGATAATGTAGATACGTACTTGTCTAACAGAATAATAATGAAAATCGTTTGAATAATCGTATTCGAATTTTATTAATTAAATATTTCTAAAAGATTTTTCCTCAAGTAAAAATATATTAATTAAAATCCATATCAAAATAACAATCTTCAAAACCGCAGAAATATAGTGAATCTAATCTCAATTGTGAAATTATAGCTACTTCAGAATGTACAGTTACTGCAGAATTTGGGTTGATAAGTAAAATTATAAAACCTTCACATATTTGTCTACCTTTTAAATTATGTAATGTCACTATTTGCATGTTTCCATAAAACGTAATTACAATACTTTGTCAGTATATAGTTTGTTGAACAACAATCACATCAGTAATAAAGAAACTGTCGACATTTTACTGACTCAACTGAAATACGTTTCACTGCATATTAGTCAATAATATTTTTTAGATCAGACGAAATTAAAGAAACATTCAATTCTTCTACTCTCATCCTATAGCTTCATACTTTTTGTCACCATTTCAAAGTCTATATAGACACGCGCTATGGACGATCGATGACTTAGCATAATTTCCGTCTCTAACGGATTGTATAACCGCAGAACTTCTGCATCCGTTAAATAAATAGATTAAGTCAATTCTTGAAAATAAACGAATAAAGATCATGAAAAAAGATTCACATGTTTAACATTGGATGCAATTAGCAAATAATAGAATATATCAAAAATCAAAATTATTCCATTTTTCACCTGCTAAAATGCGATCAAACCGATCAGCAGAAATGAGATAAAACATGGGAATCATGAGAGCAAGAATAACTCCAGGTATTGTCACAAAAATTCTATGATGCCAATTATTTCTCTTTAATTCTATTGTAAAGTTTAAATAGCTCTGCTGCTCCGGCCGAGCTTTGGAAAATTGCATTACCTGAAAATAAACCAACAATTATTAAATTATACTCTAATTCTAATTAATGTATTAATAAGAAAAACAATATTTTAATCTCGATTTAACCAAAACGATATTTAATTTCGATTTAATTCTCAATTAAAAGTGGTACCCTAGGTAGCTACTGTTGATATTTAATATATTGGAATAATAACTTTCAATTTATTTAGATACGTCATTTAAAATTCTAATTATAGTTCATGGTTCCAAATAGTCAATTGCTAAATATACATATTTAGTTCAGTTTCTTTTATAATGAAATTCAGTTTATATCAAAAAATTTAGAAAAAAAAGAATCATATATAAATCTCTATTTCATTAAATACACATCTCCAATTAAAAGTGTACCATGAGGAGAAAATATTGAAGAAAAACTGTCATTAGATAATTAGATACTAAATTAAAAAATTTAAATAACTAACTTTTTAAAAAGGAATTTAAAAAACTGTTTTAGATGTTTTCAACATGTCATGTTTAGAAAGTAGTATGGAATGTTTATATCCACTTTCATTTGAATAATTCATTTGAGTAATTACGTTGCCTTAATTTATCAGCGTTTTGAGTTTTGCTTTAGCCAATGAGCATGGGTTTCATGATATAAACTCTACAAATGCAAGCCGTCTGATGTAATGTAAGAAATATGAATTGGAAATTTAAAATGTGTGCATCTATGACGGTAAAGACGTTGGAAAGCTTACGCAACCATGATCTTTTCTGGAGTAAAGTCACTGGTGATGCCAGCAAGTTGAACCTTCTCGATCTAGCGTTGCTAAGACAGAAACGTGCTCCTAGACTCGCAAAATTGATGAATTTATTATGAGAATAAATCTATAATCTGAATCATTCCATCGACACCCAAAAATTATTTTAGGCGCATTTTTTATGAAGCATTAGATCTATCTATTAATTGCATTAATAATCGATTCAATCAAGATGATTATCGAACGTATTCACTCTGTGAATCCTTATTCCTAAATCTGCTGCTGGTGTTGATCGTAAATTGTCATCAAATTTCGGCTTTTCTCATTTCGTCTTATTTCATTTAGGCTTACTTCATTTAGGCTTATTTTATTTCGGCTTTATCTCATATAATCATTTAATCTTATCGAAATGTTTAAAATACTTTTATATTTATAAAAAAGCACAGTAAAAACTGAAGTGTAATAAAATTGAAAATACTAATAAAATTTAGGCAAATAAAAACCAAGTCATAAAACAATTGGATACATCAGAGTCAAAATTGAAATGTAAAAATGCCACCAACAACACTTGCATAGTGGTATGGCGTGATATCGTTGGTTTTCAGTCTGGTTTTAAGTCTAACAAGACGCTCGTTTAGTAGACGATACTTCCGCCGTTGGTTTGGGAGAGCTGCCCCCAGCTTGGAGTAAACGAATCGTGGTTTCGGTTTCACTCTGTTGCTCGCGAAACAACGGTATAATATATTAGACGATGAAGTTCTTTTTTAATATTATTCTGCCATCTTTCGAGATGATTGAAGTCTCGTGAAGTCTCGTGTAATGATTTCAAATTTCCGTCGGATATGTATCAGTTAGGTCGTCCACCCATGTCGTAGTCATGTAATCTTTGAAAGTGGTTACTTCATCATTCTCTGCCGCGACTTCGTTTATGGCTTCAATCCACACATTATCTAATTCAGCTATTGTTACTAGTAGAAGAGCCATAAACTCTTTTAAGTGAAACAGACGTATTGTCTTTGGCAGCGGTCTTGGCTGATTCTAACGCTTTCTTTACTGTAATTCTGGCTTCGGAAGGAATATGATCGTGATTGCCTGTGGAAGAAATCAAGTTCTCATTTTGTGTGACTGCCGTAACTTTGCATTTTCCATTTCTGCACCTCCAGTATCTTTTCCCATATTTGTTATAGTTCAAATGTAGCAAGAAATTGTCCAAACATAAAATATTAACATCTCTACTGGACTTCACAATTTCCATGCTGATTATTATTTAGGTAACTCTATAACATAATTTATATAATATGATATGAACTGAAGAGCCGTGTTTATTATTATTTTGCTTTCTATACGGGCCTGATACTAGCTACAAATGTTTAATATTTTTATTTTAAATAAAGCTTTTCCAGAAACGTGATTTATAATGTTATTTTACGTATATGTATAAAAAGTATTTATTTTTATTTTTGCAGGAGATGCATTCAGACTATATCAAAGTTTTCGCTATTTGAGGAGAAACGAAACACAAATTCTTCCGCTGCATCCACCTTACCAGTACAAACACCCATATACAAGTATTGTGATCAAATAATTTATTGTCTTTACTATATATAAGGGCTGACCAAGTCTGTTAGTTTGTAGTTGATTTAAAACTTGTATACAATCTTAGTTCACTCAATCAAATTTCTAACAGACTTTACCTTCCATATCCAGATTGTGGATTGAACATAAGCAGTGCGCCAATATTCGTTATGCAGCTCGGAAAGCTATAAGGATTTGGTAAATTGTCCGCATATCCACGGTGACGGGGGAATTGGAACTGCGGGTAAGGCGTCATTATCCAGGTCTTTCACTGTTCTCGTAGCTACAACTACTATACTTGTTTATCCCAAAGTATATGCTTCCCATTCTCGGAATGATCCAGAAACTCTGCCTCGATAACAACAGTTCATTAAAATTGCCTATGAAGGCTACCAATTGTATAACACTTCTTACTCCATTCATTAGTGACATTTAGTAACATTTTCACGCAATATTTACTCACAAAATGTGCCACCTTGTATTCATTTTGTAATTCATCTTTTTAAATTCCACTTATATTGAAATTGCTGTTTATGTTGTTTTTAGCCTATTTATCAAGGAACAAATCTTTTATATCGCTTTTTAGAACAACCTTTTCTATTTTAGAACTGTGTGTTCTTAATTGCTTTCAGTGTTCTTAAACGTTAAAAAATGTAATTGTTACCGTTGAAACATACCGTGAATATTAGATAAGGATTGAATTTACGTGTTTGCCACATTTTTAAAATGTTTATAAGATCGGTTGTAGTCATTTGAAATAGTATGGTAGCTTACGATCGAGTTAACCTCGCAGCATTATAATATGCAGAACAAATTGTCATACCTATAAAGACGGGAATGGTGCTGTAGAGTTAGATTTGGAAGAGAGAAAAATCAGTAGGTGCACGAACCGATTATACACTATCTCTCATCCATTCTATTGTTTTACTTTGCTTTTACACACTTTGGGCCCATCTTGACTTCTGGGATCAAGATTGTAGGTTTAAACAAAGCATGTTGTTCCATGGAAAAGTCAATTAAGAAAAATATTATTGAAATCGTGAATAGTTTATCGTCAACTAGTTCAAAAAATGTAGAATCGATTCATGGTCGAAAATACTCAACACTGATAGGTCAAGGCAGGGAGAGGGAGGTGACTCATAATATGGACATCATATACATCCCATATACCGTTTGTGAACACACTACATTTTTCTCTACTAAAAACTCACCCCAGCAATGTTGCTTATGTTTGTAACTATCCAATCATCAGAGTTGATATATGATAAGTTTTTAAAGTTTTTTCTAACCACCAATTTGATCTTGTCCACAGGATAGTCGTTAGATATAAAGGTTGTCCTACAGATCACCTTAAAACGAAAATACATTCATGTATACGTAAAGACATATGAAAAATTGTGACAAAACTGTGTTTCAAATATTACGATTTTTAAAACATTAAATTTTAATATTTATTTTCAGAAATAATTCAAATTTAATTATATATCCCTAAATGCTCTTTAAAAAAATACATTTTAAATGCCTTAATGTAAGAATAATACGAAAAGTGTTGAAATAACATGATCCTACCTTATCTTTAGGAAATTCAATCCAGTTGGTGTTTTCGCAGAAGAGGTCAACATCAAAACGTTGCATATAAAAAACCTGTCCAGAGGAAAAAACCAACGCTTTCAAAGTACTTATTGGCTGATGATTCCGAATTGGACTGTAACAGAAAACATGACATTTAAGTTGGAACGACTTTAAATTTCATATAAATGCCATAATGTGAGAATTTTTTTATAGAAAATGACAAAACTTTCGCATATATAGATAAATAGTCTATTGAGTAAAATATTTATTTTTAGTCAAAAGTATTAGTTTTTCTGATTTTCAGTAACATTTTCTAATATTTAATCAATATTAAAATTATAAATTTCAATAAAACATGATAATATTTATATTAAAAATTATTTTTTTTTCTGTCGGAAACGTTGCGATTGCTTGTAAAGAAAACGTTAAAGTTATAGTACAACAGCTTAAACCATCTTTACAAATTTTATGAAGTTCAGAATTATGTAAAATTAATTGATGCAAATTTAAGTAAAGCTCTTTTAAAAATACATATTTTTTAAGAATTACATAACATTCTACTTGAAATTGTATCAAGTTTCTCATAATAATTCTATTCGTTGATAAAATTGAAAAGACACAAAGTCTTTTATCAATATTTATTACGTTTTAAGTACAAAATATGTTTTTCAATTTTAGCGTCATAGAAATTACAAATAAGTAATACCTGCTTGAAAACGTTCTCATAAAAATTATGAAATAAAGTCGGTATGAACGATCTTATTTTTTAAACATTTTTGTTTTTAAAAAAACAGTTAATTTAACAACAACAAAAATATCATTTCTTTATTTTTATTAAAATAGTGTCTTTATAGAAAATCTAAAACGTTAATAGTTTCTAGTTAATCAAATGTAGGAGATATTTTCATTAATGTAATGTGAGATGAACAATTTTATTATTTATAAAATTTTTATTTAATAAAATATATAATATTTTCAGTTTTAGTTTGTTATTATACAAAAACTTAAATTATTTAATTTCAATAAGTGTCTTTCTATATAATCCCAAAAAATTGTAGCAGAAAGCAATTTTATTCTTGTCACGTGGGTGTTTTATTGACTCCTTTGATTTGAATATATGAAACTTGTACAAGATAATAATTCGAAATTAATGTATACAATGTCTTTATGTAGCCACTAACAATAAAAGCATGTACTTGCAATTGTCAACATTGCATTATACACTTCTAGTATATTAATATTTTTACTGTGATTTTAAAAGTTTAGAAAAAGAAAACCGAAAAAAGTTATTCCTCTGTATAGTTAGTTTTATACTGAAATATATTTTTTTTTTACTATTTATGTAATGAAATAAAAATTAAAATGTATCCGTTTATTCAAAATGATTAACAGAAATACATGATTGCGTTTAATTGATTGATTTGCTTAATAAGTTTCGCGTTTTCCTTGTTTTTCATATTACCAATTCCCAGCCAGTATGGTATATTAAGAAAACGTAATACTCTTACAGGTATAAAGGAGAAATATTTGGAATCCAAATTCGATCACTGTGAATATTCAATGTTTCAATATCAAAATCTTTCCTTTTCCATCCTAAACGAAAGTCCATCCACCTCTAAAACGAAATTTTTAAAAGACAAAATTTAATCAGTAAATGTACCTCAATAAGATGTAATAAAAAGATTAAAATAATCTTCTATAGGTATAGAAATTATTCACAATTAGTTTTATAAATTAATTAATTAGTTAGTTAATAGATTAACAAGTTCAGGCAGACAACTATGTCAGACACTGAACTTTCTTTCAAAAGGGGAAATGACTTCCGGTTTTATCAAGGAATCATAATAAATCCGATTGGGAAGAAGATGATCCAGGTCATGGACTTACAAGATGGAAGTCTACACAGAAGACTATTGATAAAATTCATACTTCTTCACAAGTCATTGAATCTAAAGAGGATTCTAATCTACACCTATCCAGGTCTATTCACCCTCAGAATGACAGTTAGATCTACAACCCGAATCTTCAGAAATTTCAATTCAAGATACTGAAGTGAAAATTCTGAGAAGAGGAACCAGAGACAGTAAACTTCCATCTCACCTTGAAGATTTTATTGTTTAGTTATAATCTGTATTTACTTCCTGTATAGCAAACAGATTTTTTCAAGGGAAGTGTTGTGAATTAAATTTTATTATAATTTATATTTGTTTTACATATCACTATACCAATTCAGCATATTTTAAACGTGTATTATTGAAACGTGTCGTTGTTGTTCCTATGGTAAGATTTTGTTAATTTTGCTAATCGTCATCTAGTCACTCTTTTAATACAATTTAATACAACAATTTTGCTAATCGTTTTAGCAAGAAAGAAGTAATTTTGTAGAATTTTTGTTGAATAAATTTTAAATGTAAACATGAATTAAATGCAAAAATATAACAAATTCCTAGCAACTAGAATTGTATATAAATATTTACCAGTGACATCATTACTGAAGCTGATACGATTTGTCTTTCTTCTTCCTTTAAAATATAACAAAAAGAAGATGTATCAATAAATAGAAAAAAATTAGGATTAGGAATGAAGATTAATTGCGTAATATTTTTTATTTATTCACCGGATGATTTTAGTTGTGATTTATGTTTTATATTTTATTTGAATTTCTATATTTCTGTGAATTTTTCGTGAAGTTTAGTACAAATTAAAACGCAGCGAAGATAAGACATCAGTTAGTACATTAGAAATACATTAATTCTGTCGGCTCCAGGCATTGTATTGCTTTAGTAAACAATTTAAGAATTGTTAAATATCTTTGGAATTGCATTTTAAAATTTTAATAGGTATATATAATATATGCTAATAATATGTTTGTAGTATTATCTGATCAAACTATGTAAATATGGCATTATATAAATTTAGCTTTATTTTTTTTCTAGATCTTATTTCTCTTTTCTATTTTTCCTATCAATTTGGTCTAAATATCAATATATTTCATTGCTTGTATCAACTTTCTTTACAATATTATTTCTTCTGTTTCAAATATTAAACATTTTCTTTTAAAACATAAAGAAATAAGCGAAGTACTGGGTAGGTATACCTAACTAAAGGCATGCATAAAGCTATAACATCCACAATTTAATCAACTTATCCTATAGAATTCATAGATGTTGTCAATAAAACTTTATTAGTAAACTGTTATCAGTAAATAGTACAGCAAATATTAGTGAAAAAAACTTGAGAATATGTTAGAAAAATTAATATTTAGAAATGTGTATAAAAAATGTTTCGCTCTTTCAGTAAGGTTTCACGTAATTTTCCACGCTAAACAAAATAGGTTAAAATCAATAAATCGTAATACTACTAATAATCGTAATAATCCCTATACATGCGTACTATATTAATCATATTGAATCAATCCATAAACTAAATTGTCTTACAAATTGTTGCAGATGATCCAAATAGACAATCTGGGACACCTCAATTGGTTTGCCGTCTTTAATTGGAACCAGAGCTGAACTGTAACGACTACTATTTAGCATTTTTTTCAGAATATGTTCTTGTATCTCTCCATTTGAACGGATTTCTTGACGAAAACAAGACAAACAGCATTAAAATAAACTCTTGTCAGTTGGTTATTTATGTTTGTAAAATATATTATAAGTAAGGAGTGTAGGCCTACGAGTACTTTTATTATTATTAATCTGCATTCTTTTTATAAGCTGTCATAAAAGTACAAAACATATTTGGTCCAAATCGGGACTCAAAAGTTATTCTGCCGCTAAAAAGCAAATTTTGTGATAGCTAAAATTCGAATATGGATTCTACAATTATAACGCATAGCGATTAAACAGTAATTGATTCTACTGCACAATAGCGATTAAACAGTAATTGATTCTACTGCACAATAGCGATTAAACAGTTATTGATTCTACTGGCCTGCACAATAGCGATTAAACAGTTATTGATTCTACTGGCCTGCACAATAGCGATTAAACAGTTATTGATTCTACTGGCCTGCACAATAGCGATTAAACA
>JAUZNC010008184.1:4781-18663 GCA_034780395.1 Vannuccia rotundouncinata | reverse complement strand
CTGTGCATGTGTGCAGACAAGGTGTCAAAAAGCTGTGCATGTGTGCAGACAATGTGTCAAAAAGCTGTGCATGTGTGCAGACAAGGTGACAAAAGGCTGTGCATGTGTGCAGACAAGGTGTCAAAAGGCTGTGCATGTGTGCAGACAAGGTGTCCAAAGGTTGTGCATGTGTGCAGACAAGGTGTGCAAAGGTTGTGCACGTGTGCAGACAAGGCGTCCAAAGGTTGTGCATGTGTGCAGACAATGTGTCAAAAGGTTGTGCATGTGTGCAGACAAGGTGTGCAAAGGTTGTGCATGCGTGCAGACAAGGTGTGCAAAGGCTGTGCACGTGTGCAGACAAGGCGTCCAAAGGTTGTGCATGTGTGCAGACAAGGTGTCCAAAGGTTGTGCATGCGTGCAGACAAGGTGTCAAAATGGTGATAAGAAGACTTCTGATAATTTGTCCCTATTCATTCTTAGTATGTCCCTATATAGACTAGAGATATTACCTGCCCTTAGAGAAAATAATTTATCTTTATTTACTTTTGACCAGAGTTCAGGCAGCAAATAACTATTTCTAAATTACATCATTTAAATAAAACTTCCCACACAGCATGTAGCGCAAAAAGGAAAGTATACCTCGTTCTTCCTGTATTTGGATCATAAACATGGCGGGTAACGCTCTGTCGCTGTTCCCATTCGTCCCGTGTCATAGGACGCATCGATAAAGACCTCTGAGAACTTTCCGTCGGTCCAATTGGAACTTCCAATCAAAAAAAGAAAAATCGCGAAGACTGGTCAAGTCATAATAAGTAATATCATAAGGCTAGAGTAAACCAGATGTAATTAATGTATATTTACTGACGTATTTTGTATTTGTTTCTATATAGGAATAATGCGAAACCATTTACTACAGTAAAATACTACAGTTCAAATTATGTTGTTTAAAATAATGCAAAATCTGTAATAGCAATAGCCATATTTTCACAAAACGGTAAATATTTTAAATCGACTTGTTCATATATTATTAAACCTACAGTAGTAGGTTGTTAGCACAATGTTTAAGAACTTGAGAGTAACCTACGCACTGTATAAATAGGTATTATAATATAGGATAAGCACAAACTAAGCATTTTTACATAGTCATCATAAAAAAGAGGTGTCGACATAATGTTATATGCGTTGGATAGCTCCGTCGCAACTCTATCAGTATTCCAAATTTCACGATGATATCTTTTATAGATATTTAGTTATAGACTGTCAAAAATCGCCATTTTTTGTATTTCTTCTTCTTCTTCTTCAGACCCAATAACCACCCCTAAACTTCAACCGATTTTGATAATTTTTCTCAATATACATTAGATAGAAATGGGCTGAATTTGAATAAAATGAAATAAAAATATAAATTAAGTTAGCTTTTTATCTAACATTGGTCGTAAAACGATCATTTTAAAAGCATTTTTTAACATTACAAACGTACTCATTGTAAACTATACCATCAATATACTTCAAATTCGAGGTTTACATAAAAAGGAATGAGTTACATGTAAATTCAGTTGGTTTAAAAAATCAATTATTATTATTACAGTTCTTTGTGTTTTACTTCAATTTTTATATTTTATTCAACTTGAATATGCATTACGTTGTTTTTAAAATATAAAACACTAATAACATTAATAATGAATGCAGCAAAATACGGTTATATTATTATTAGCCAAAATGTCAAAAAGTGTGTTAATAGCTCATACCACAAAAGAAATGATATACCATAAATTGTGTTAGCTCTTACAAAACTATTTTCTGATTTATGCTATCTACGTTATTTAAAATCATTTTAATAGATATACGTAGTTAGCACAAATCAGAAATTAATTTCGTAAGAGCTAACACAATTTATGGTATATCATTTCTTTTGTGGTATGAGCTAACACACTTTTTGAAATTTTGGCTTTAATAATATTATTAGAGTTCTCTACATTTGAAAAACCATGACAACCAAATGATGTATGGTATGTATCAAGATGTATGTTTCAAAATAATCACTATCAAACTGTGATTCACTTTAATATTTATCTTACATGTATATAATTAGAAACCGTTGTAAGTCTTTATAGTTTCAGTCTTAATAAAAAAACCACAATATGAAAAAATGTTACGGTATTATAAATCCAAAACAATCACAAATTAAGTAAAAATACAGATAACCTTACAATAAAATCACTATAAAAGGATAATAAAATTTAACTTAATATACAAAAGTTTCGACCGTATGACTTTGTCAATGTAATAAAAACAATGAATTTATTAATCGAATAAACAATATTGTAACTTCAATTTAGATTATATAACTTAAAATGACTCTTTATTCATAAAACACAAGGTAAATAAGAATTACCGCAAGCAATTGCCGGTGGTGGTGGAATAATTTTTGTTGGGACTTCATGACAGACTGGAGCCACCACTTCCTTTCGTTTCTTCTCCTTTTTCTTCTTTCTTTAAAAAATTATAAAATATGATGAACAATTTAAAATTTATTTTTTAAATTACGTGACTATGATTTAAACACAACGAAATCATATGTAAGAATAGTTTATTGTTTGATAACTTAGATTAGATATTATTATGAATATTTTATTCATATGATTTCGTTGTCAATTCATTAATTTAATATCGTTAAATTTTAATTATTACTATAACAGGTTAATAAATTTTCTGAAAGTCTATAATTTACGCTGAAAATGTTATAATTATATAGGATACTGTCAACTCAGTACATATAAATTAGTCTATTTGAAATAGTTCTTAACATTTATTTATTATAAAGTGAAAATGATACTTATTAGGAAGAATAATAATTGCTTTAAAATAACCTCTTTGATCAAAAATTAAGTTATTAACAAATCAAAAAATTAAAAATATTGAAGACTTTACAATAACTATTACTTTTATATTACATTAAATGAATAATACAATAAATTATACAAAGAGTAAAAATTAATAGATTTAAAACTTAGTAAAATAATAATTGAGTTGGATTTTAAATTAAAAAACATTTAATAAATAGTATCCAATAATTAATTTTTAATATTTGTTTAAGATTTGTGGAACTTTTGAAATGTATTAAATAATTTTTCGTTGTTGTAAATCTCTTTTTTTAACTTTAATGCGTAATAATAGATATGTTGTAGCATATTGTAATATTTTACATTTGTCAAGAAATTTTGTAGGTTTCAAAGACCTTTTATTTTATTCAAAGACATTCTATCTGATTTATTTTTTATCTAATAAATCAGAAGTTTTTTCGCACGATTATCACTCAAAAACAAAAACACTCATGCCTGCTAAAGTTTTATCCAAGCGACAAATTATCGTATTTGATCTTTCCTTTCGTAAAATTTGTTAAGATATCCTCGTATAAAGCACAATCACTTCCCTCTACCAATATTTCAAAATAAAATATAAAACATTTCATAAAAAAATGTGACTATAAACTTCGCTTTTTTGTTTAAATGCTCTATTAATATTTCATTGTACTCTTAGCGTACTCTTTTTAAAATGTGTATTCTAATTATTTTATGCTCTTGAAAAGGTTGTATGCACGACGAAACATGTTGAGTGATTAAACATTTTATTATGAAACTGTTGACTTTTATATTCATTAAGGATCTGCTTAATTAATAATTTTTACAAGGCCTAAATAATAACCTACTTTTTATGCTTTTCTTTCTTCCTCTTTTTTCTTTTTCTTAAACTTCTTTCCAAGCTTGAGCTACTGCTTTCTCGCTTTCGTTTCTTTATTTTTTTCTTCTTATGGTTGTTTGAGTCATGTTCTTTCGACTTAGACGATGCTGGCTTGTCTAAATCTGGTAATTTGAAGTTTAATTCAGACATTCAATAGTAGACTTGACGATTCCTGAAGAAAAGTAAAGTTTTAAATTCTGAATTATTGTTTAAAAAAAATATTAGCAAAAATCGTTTAAATTTTTTAGAATACTCTTCATATTCTTATCGAGGATAGTATAAAATCCAATCCAGAATTTCTCAAATAAAGTTATAGTAATTAAATAGTAAACTCAAATTCAACGAAATCCGCTCAACATAAAACATCACGCGTGTCACAAATGCATTCCGATTTGACTTTATATTGTGTCGGTCATTTGATTTTATACACACTGTTAAAAAGGTTCTTTAGCCGGTTTGGTCAAAAAAGGTTCTTCATTTGGGTCTATATAATAAAATTTTTTATATATAATATCCTTAATTTTCAACGAACCTTTATTTCTTACACCGGTAAATTTCAGTGGCTCAATGGAACTTTATAATATAACAAGCTATTTGACAAAGTTTGGAACATTTTAAAAATAATTTGAATGTCATTAAAATGTATCAATACATACATAGTACCTATACAGTAAACTAAACAATTCAAAATAATGGAGTAATGATTCAGAATTTTGTTTTAATCCAATTTAATCGAAATTCCGTTTCGATTTTGAGTCTTTTAAAAATCAGAATAGACGAGATCGATTCATAATTATTGCCTTTTTGTCAACTGATTGACAAAATTGTGGTATTCATTTTATTAGTAGGTTTAAATTTCATCTAATAAAAATAATACATTTTCAAGTGAAAAAACAAAAGTAAATAACATTTCTGCCTATCTGAAGTACCTTAATTATCAGTTTGAAAAATGTATAGTATCAAAATAAAATGTTAATTACAGTTAATAATGTTCTGATCCTTTAAACGGAATCTTTTTTTCGAAAGTATATCTGTCACGATTATTAAACAATGAGTTTGCATTATATAAAAAATAAACCAAATAGTTTCATTACTAATTTATCGGTGAATAATTAAACTGTCGGAAGCTTTTAAGAATTATCATATTACTTTATTGAAAATAATATTTTTAATATTTCTCAAACGTACGCACATCAATTTCTAAGAATAAATAAATTAAGATTTGTAAATATAGGTGAGTTGAAGTAACTAATTCATTACAAGAAAGAACACAATGCAAAAAAATTACGTTTAAATACAAAGCATTACAATATCAGCATTCCTGAAACACTAGTTACGATTTTGGAACTATTTGATGATGATGAGATTGCATCGGTGAACTCATTCCGGTGAGACGATAAAAATAATACTAGAAAAGTTAAAATGATAAATTAAATAGAAAACTTGAAACGGATTTATAAACGTATAAAAGAGATCTAACCATTCAATTATTTATTAAATTATAATGAAAATAAAAAATAATAATTTTAAAACCAAATAATTGATATATTTTAGATAATCACAAATAAAAAAAATAATTACAAAAAATATTTCTTTGTTCTGGATATACAATAAATTAAAATATCATCAAATATAATCAATAGGTTTTCTTTGAAGAACATACAAGAACGCAAAAGTCGAACATAATTTAAAAAAAAAGCATCATAGTAAGTATATAAAGAGGAATTTGTCCAGCATATTAAATACATCCATCATATCATTTTATAAATCGTATTCAATTCCATTCTGAGTTTATCCATATCCGTAGTCAATTATAATAGATAGTTCACAAATTTCCTGTTCAAATGCTTTTATTCCATTTTGGTATAGAAAAGAAATCATATCAAAAAGATAAATTCGCTCAAAGTAAAAGACAATAGCTTCGACAAAACTTTTGAAATAACTTGTTTTGGAGAAAATAATATCTTCACAATGTAATGGTTGGAAATATTAATACAATAATAAGAGTGGATTGAATATTCGGTACACATAAATGCTGTAGACATTGGATATCCAACTATACAAAGTCAGTGAGATACTGAACCACGTCAAAGTCAACAGTGCGGGCGACACTCTTCACTGTATCCAAGGAGACTAAACACTTATAGCGAGGGTTACCGAGGGGATCTTCACTAGCGGAACACTGGGAGAGGAGGTGGAGTTGCACGAGGCAAGTGACCTGACCGGCCATGTAAACTGAGTGTGGAACCCGGTCCTCCACAATGGCGTAAAATATGGCGAGAAGACGATCCAGCGGGAATGGCTTGGGACCAATTAAGTGATTGATAGTCTGAAGAGAAGATAGAGACTAGTTGGAGTAAAAATGAAGAAGAAAAAATGTGATTAGATGAGATTTTATTAGAGAAAGAGGAGAGAGAAGAACTAAAAAATATGAGAGAATAGAGAAGAAGGAAAAGAGTAGAGTAGAAAGATGAAAGGAGATGAGGTAAGAAATTTGAGACGAGAAGAAAAGATGAGAGAAGAAAGTTGAGAGTATATAAGATGAGCAAGAGAGCAGGAAAGATGAGTGTATAGGAGAAAGATGTGTAGAGAGGAAACAGATGAAATAGAAGAACGGAATATTAGATAGGAAGATGAGAGAGAAGAAAATTAGAAGTAAAGAAAGAGGTAAGAGATTAAGTACAAATATGAGACGAGAGAATAGAAATAAGATGTTGAGGATGTTGCAGTAAAGTAAAGAGCACGTATATAGTGAGCAATGGAAAAAGAATGATAGTATAAAAAAATTAGCAACAGAAACCGGATGAGCAACAATAAGAGTAAGAATTATTATTCAATAAATTTTTCTGATCTTCACAATCTTTCAGAACTTTCTTGAAGATTTTTAACATATTTATAAAGGAAAAAGAAATCTCATTTTTGTGTAATATATTTTTGCTTTCATTGGAAAACATATGTATAGAACACTGTGATGAAAGGAGATGTTTTAAAGCTATGTGTTACAAACATTACAAACTCAGTGAATATAATATAATTATACTGATAGAAAGATGATTCTTAAATTTAAAAAAAAAATTAAAATGGTTTTGTCTCCATAATCTAACTTTTTATTCGAAGCTTTCCAAAAACATTTCCTCCGATAAGGTTGAATGTTTTAATCCCAATTTTAATCCTGGCTTAAATATAATATTTAAAAACATGATTATAATATATCTAATGATGTTTGAAGTAATATGTAGACTTTTTTAAAAGTTAATTCTGAGTTTCCATGCGATTTCAAAGGTCACTATAAATATAAAATTAAACATAACAAATTATTAATATGATTTTTGGATTGCAATGGTCTGGTGAGTTATTGTACAAAAATAAAAAAATAGACATGAAACAAATGAAAATTAGAGAACAAAATTAAATTTCAAGGGATGTGTACATTCTTTTTAAATGCAATGGTTATCAATAGGCATACCACAATGCAGGTGTTCTCATGGGTGCGAGGGAACACTGTTAATTGGTGGAATAAAAAAATCCGTCTGATTATCATTTAAAAGATGATTTATTTCGATTAAAAAACGTTAACATAGGTATATAATATCTAGAATGGCTAGACTACAATCCAAAATAATTTAACATTTTTGTCGCTACGTATTTGATTTCTCAACATTGAAAACATTGAGACATTAAAATCAGACTAGTTATCAAAAGTTTTATCGCATCACATTATCATAATACATTTATCGACTTTGCCATCTGAATAACCGAACAATTTAAGTATTGATTAAATTTAATGGTTAAAGATTTAGTATCACAGGTTAAATATTGTGTTACACATGTTTACCTTTTCACGGTGTTTCATGCTGTTTTTTATCCGGCTGCTATTCTTTCCGGTGTTCTGTATCAAATAACAAAATATTAGGATAAATGAAAAAATAGGCATTAAATATATGGCGAAGGGTTTCAGAGAGGCACACAATAAAAATGTACAATATAATTCATATATGAAAATCGATAGAGAAGTATTACTTATAAACGAAACACAGTAAAAAAAAAGTCATTTGCTGCTTTTCCGACAAAGAAACAATAAAAACATTTAAGGCAACCGAAATAATTTAAATAGAATTTATAACAAATAGAAATCACACTTTTCTAAAATTTGAAATTATTCTAAAAATTTAACATTTTTAATGAAAGAACAGATTAATAATAAGTTTAATTTTTTGAATCTACAAAAATTTAAATTATAAAAATTAAAATTAATGTAGGATTAAAATTCAAGGGTGTCTTTAAGAAATAGTGTGAACCCTGTAAAGTACATTAAATATAAAATAAATATAAAACAGCTACATTTTATGAAAACGAACATTACTTTCAGAAAGCATAAAATCCTTGTAAAAATCACGAATTTAAATATGTTTGATATTTTCAGAAAATGTTGATTAAATTGTTTCTCTTTGCGAAATCTTCATTCATTGATAGTGACATTTACATAGAATTCTAGAAACTAAATATAATTTATATTATTATAATAATATAAATAATTATAACAAATGTCAGATACATGTTGAATACTTTACTAATATAATATTAGTTTACCGAAACTTCGCACTGTAAAAATTTCCAATGTGAAAATATAAAAATAGTAGATAGATACTCTCAACTTTATTGTATTTAATTACAAACAATTGTACACTTTAGCTGTTTAAAGGAAATGTATCTAATATAATAAAGCAATAATTAAGAATATAATTTACTTCGTAGTTACAAGTGGATTTCACTTGTTACTGTTTTAACTTGCAATTATGTAGCATTGAAATGGGAAATATGAAAAATAATGTTTAATATATTAGCTTAACTAAATTAAATGTTCGTGTCACTCCTATATGTATGCTCCTTTTTGAAAATAAAATATAACTGAGGAAAGCTAGTTATTTATATTTAATATCGGTATAGAACTCATTAGTAGATACCATATAAAATATTTTTATAACATAAAAAGAGTTTCTTCAATATAACTGAACATAAAAATGGAAACACATTAAGCACAAATGTTACAGTTATAATATTATTAAATGTATTATACGACATCATGTAAAATAATATATATTACAAGCATGTGATCAATTTTAAATTCACAGAAGAAAAGTAGAAAAAAGCATAGATTTTTCTAAAAAAATACATTTCTAAAATATTTTTAATTAATTTTAGTATAAAACAATAAAAATACAGAAAATTTTCAGGAAATATAGGTATTTCACGAAATACCAGCTGATAAAACTCATTTTTGGATTACAACCACCCACAATAACTTTTTATAAAATTGATAAAATTGTAAAATTATACTCGGAAGTGAAAAATAGACAAAAACTAAAATATATACAATAAAATAATAACAAACTTCTCACTTTGACGAAGAATTTCTTATCCGAACTCTTGGGGTTGTACGACGCCAGATACGCCGCAATCAAGAGAAACCGGGCAAAACAGGGAAGCTCCAGCCAGTACTGATGATGAGCGGTTACCAGCTTCCCAGAAACCCGTTCCTCCTCCGCTTCATCTCCGGCAAACATGGGAGACACCCCCTCATCCGCTCCAATTAGACGGCTCCGTTGGATCTGCTCCTGCTGTGCGGTGGTGGAAGAGGTCTCTCTGAGATAGATGGTTGACAAGCTACGCTTCAACTGGGGCTGTACCGCTCGCCAGAGTGTCCTATCATCGTCACCATCTAGCCGCGCGTCCAGTAAGAGAGATTCTACGAGAGGCCAGTTACGCTGAAGAGAAGAGCACATGTCTAGTGGTCTTCTGCCGTCATAAATATTGATTATATCTATTCTGACAAGACATAATTAAGATTTGAACTGTGGATTACAAAAATTATTCAGGTATCTCCGAAACGAAGTTTTCATGTCTGGTTGGAATTTTCAATAAAATAATGTATTATTTCTCAACACTTTTAGTAAAAAATAAAATGAACACAAATCTATCTTATTAATAAATCACCACGAAAAAACAAAGAAATCCTAGAATTATAAACCTGGATTTAAAAAACGAAAACAATTTACAAAAACATGTTTTTTTAAATGCAAAATTTTACCGAGATTATTTTATAATACGCATACGAATAAGCTTATGAACTGTTTGAAGGAATTAAATTAAAACGAATTATTAAACTTAGAAAAAACTAGACAGAGATTTTTTACAAAATAAAATGTTTCCCTGTTCATCAAATTATTTTCGAGTTCAACCTAAAACATGTCAATACAAAAATGTAGAACTTTATAACCTGAGAATGCCTTTTTCAACACTAACAGATGCATCAATTATTGCAATTAAATACTGAAATTGAAGGAATACAAACAGTCAAATTATAATTAGATGAATATTACGGATTTCTATGCATACTGTAAATTGTTAAAACAATTTTACAAATCTGAACTGTCACCGGATAATTATCATTGTTGATAGATCACATAACTTTGATATCAAACGTGAAAATTCATACTCACGTGAGTAATATAGATCAATTCGCTGGCATTCCTGCATACCGGCAGACATACTGTCAACACAAGACGTGCAAGACTATTATAACTCTTCTCTTTCATTTGCAGCATTCTTGTGTCCAGGGCGGTGTCTTCTTCCGACCTAAGTTTAGTGGTTCTTCTATGAGAAACAGTCTTCAAAGTTATGCATAGTAGTATATCCTAGACTTTGGGGATAGATTATTAACAAATGTTTCGTCAAAAGAGAGTAAGATTGCAAGTCTTTCGTAATAATAATTAAAAAATTAGAATTACAGTAAATAAAATTAATCAAATTACCCCTTGTTCTTATTAATGATTGTAGCTAATTTGTGGTTTTTTAAATTGTGTATTAAATGTGAAGTTCATTTGTATATGAAAATTTAGAAATAAAACACATAATTCTGATCACAATTTTCCTTTAAAGACAGCCACAATAAATAAACACAAATACGATTACTTGTTTTAAAATTGTATGATAGAGTTGGCGATTAAAATGTATAATATTCAATCGAGTAAGCATTATAAATTGTATAAATCATATATATATAATCAAAATAGTAAAATCCAGAAAGAAATTTAATAAAATTATGATAATTGTTTCCGTTCATCCACTTTTGTGCTGTTATATTACATAAATCCAACATAACAACGACAAAACTACTAAACGAATGAATTAATTTTTTATTATGTAATTAAAAATTCTTAATTATTATTCTAGACCATATAAACGATTAAAAAATAAATTAACGAAACATAATTCCTAGAAAGACGAAAGCAATTGAGGTACCTAGAAAAAGGAACAACTTCTAGCAGAATGTCCAACAGTTGGTCACGTGAATAGTTAGGGAAGAAGACGGGAAAGGGCTGATGATCGAATGTACCACTTGGGTATTTCTCCCATGGCGTCTGGGACACCAACACTGTGACCAGGGAAAGACCACCACTGCGACTACAGGATCCAGTGAGCTCTGAAAGACGGATCATAACCTGAAGAACGGTGGGATCCATATCACGGAGACGAGCCGCATTTTCCAGGATTATACACAGAGTGCGGGCGCGTTCCTCCTTGGTACCTGTTAAGTCATGCTGGTTGATTGAAAATCATATCGCAACAAATGTAGAACATTTCACTTCTTAAAGAATTACCTTTAGATGTCCAAATATCGAGAAAACGGTTTAATTCATTGACAAAGGCACCAGCACTCTCACAGCGAATGCTGCTAAATTTACCATCAAGATCGCTCTGTGTCCCCAAATCGTTGGCCACAAATTGGCACAATCGAAAGATGATGAGATCATAGAGAATTTTAGCTGATCCACAGGCTTCAACACAGTTGATATCAATTGATTGGAAGATAAAGTCTTTGTCTGCCAGGTCTTCAATGTGTTTGGTAACGAGGTTAAGAGTAGTTGTTTTGCCACATCCAGCGGGACCATATACAAACAAACTGGATGAAATAGGCTGCTTCTGGAAGACATAAATGCCCCCAACGGTTTATTCAAAAACTATATAGTAATTTAGAGAGGGTTACATTGCTTATTTATTATTATTAACTTCGTTGTTACATACCTGACCAAGGAAATTGAGAAGAATGTCAACTTCGTTTTCTCTTCCTTTAATAGTAAGTGGTCCCATGATTACAAACTAAAAAATATATATAGTACAAAATTACATTAGTGACATTAATAAAATGTGGGTAATGTTTATCAAAACACTGTGAAGTACATACAAATTACATACTTAGTAAACAGATATCAAGTGACATTTTTTAAACAATGTTTTATAGGTATATTTTACACTACAAATGAGAAAAAATGATTTAAAAAATATGTTACATAGTATAAAATAAGAGATCTGACAATTTAAAATCCTATTAGCCCTGAAGTATTTTTTCTATGACAACTGCACACCAGCTTAACGTATCTATGCTCTAAGGCTAACTTACGATTCCTGAAAATGGAAATCTGCAACTCTAGAAATATTTAAGCAATAATCTCTAAACCTGCATTATATAAATGCCCATATATACCAATATTGCGTTAGCAAATTACGTTAATCCATCAAAACATTACAAAATTACAGGCCTTCCAATTGTAGTGTTTTTGGAAGATTCTTCCGATTTTTCTTCTTCTCTTTTCTCAACACCAAAAAGAACTCGAAAGAATTGATAGATTTTGATAAATTTATATCATATATTAGTCATGTGCGTTATACTTAGAATCTTAAAAGTTGAAAACTATATGACAAATTGAAGCTAAATAAATGAGGGGAAACGTTTTAAAAATTACACAATATTTCCGCGATTATATAAAAAAGATAAATTAGTATATTAAGTTATATTATATTTATTGATATAACATATAATTGATCTATAGTCATGGCTAAAAGTTTGGAATCAAAGTAAAAAAACATATAAATTTGAATTATTTATTTATTTATGATTACTACTTAACAAAATTGAAGTAGCAGATAATTACTTTGTAAATTGTCATATTTTTTATTTATTTCGTTTTGTAAGATTCTGACCTAATATTATACTAGTATGTTATATTATGTTATTTTATATAAAGACTCCCTTTATTTTATGTTTCAGTTGATTTATTCGTCACTTATTGTTTATAATCCAATAAATGAAGTCTTTCTTTACGCTTGTCTTTATTAATTCTAATTCCTGATGGAAAGAGAAATTTCTAAGAAAGAGAAAGGACCCCAAATACAAAAAGATTAGCCAAGCACTTTGGAGACAGCAAAAAAGAGCAAAGCTTGTAGAAATTGTCGATTTTGAAAACATTTTAGACTCCAGATCTCACCCCACGGAATGTTGTTGCACAAAGACGGAGTTGCTCTAAAGAACTTCCGGACTA
Source organism: Vannuccia rotundouncinata (assembly GCA_034780395.1). Taxonomy (NCBI): domain Eukaryota; kingdom Metazoa; phylum Platyhelminthes; order Proseriata; family Coelogynoporidae; genus Vannuccia; species Vannuccia rotundouncinata. Next base: position 5,563 of record JAUZNC010008184.1, on the reverse strand, counting down.
TCTCATGACCATTAAAACACAAAGTCAAGAGAATATAAAATTGAACAAAAAATCAAGAGTTTAAAAACTCAATCAAACCATTATCAGTTTGCTGTGGATCTACTGAAAGAAACAGAAAGGAAATCTTTAGTTGTAGAAGCTCCGACTGAGAAAAATGTCTACCTGACCTCATAAACAAAGACCTCATTGAAAAAACTATTTGCAAACATGATGGCTCATTTTTCTAAAAAAGAGATTACTTGGAATGATGTTGTGACAACTGTGGAGCCAAAGATATATTGGAGCACTACGCAGAAGTTTTAGGCAATGCCGACTTGAGACAAAAGGAGGTTAGATGGACAAAGTGGTCCAATGTTCAGTGATAGAAGCTAGACAAATGTACAGGCATGGAAACTGTGAAACGATATAATGAAGTTACAACAAGTCTGCCTACATCCGCAGAGCTTATGCACAACATCATCGCCGATTTGAAAACCTTCCCAGTGCATGACTTTAGGATGTGTTGGCAGTGGCGCCAGCTACACACATTTGAAACTAATCTACCACCAGACGACCTTATAATGATAATGGATTTTTCCGAAAATATGCCACTGCAGTTTTCCGAAGAGACTAATGCATCCCATTCCAAAAACTTTAGCCTCTCCCTTTTCCCCATAGCCATAATGCACAATGTTAATGGGAAGGTGGAGCAAGAAGCTGTCAAAATCATGTCTGACGATTTCTTCAGATCTGGGGGGGGGGGGGGGGGGGGGGGGGGGGGGGGGGGGGGGGGGGGGGGGGGG
>JAUZNC010008173.1:2373-33152 GCA_034780395.1 Vannuccia rotundouncinata | reverse complement strand
AATAAAATAAAATAAAATAAAATAAAATAAAATAAAATAAAATAAAATAAAATAAAATAAAATAAAATAAAATATATGAATAAAATTCAGAAAAATATTTAATTAGTAAATATCCTGACTATAATTTTTGAGCGAAGTGATAACTATGTTATAACCAATAGGTATACAAAATATGCCCAAATTAAAATTTAAATCGTCACATAAGCTTCTCAAATCTAAACTTATGCTTGAAAATATTGATATTGACGTTGCTCAGTTGTGAAAAAAAATTACTCATCAAACCACCGATGTATGAGAATATAATGACCAACCAATATTCGAAAAATCTATATATGATATGAAAGACTTCTTGGTACTTACCTAGTTCTTATGTTGTTCTAACCGAGGGAGTATAGTGTCATTTGTAGTATACCTAATGTTAACTTTGAGTCATCAAGAATCCACACACAGGTGGCATATTTTTCAATGTTGAAGTAAATTATATTTCGGTAATTCCAAATTTTAAAACAAATTATAAAACATATTTTAGTTTTTTTATTGTGTTGTTATTTATTCCAATTAAAAAATTTCACAAAATTTAAAACAGATTCATTATGGCTGAATATTATGATGTATTAGATCTCTATGTCACTGTGAAAGCTAATTATAAGAAATTTCTTAAACATTCAAATAAGATTTATAACTCAAACAAATTTCACATATATTCTCAAAATGTTTTATATGAAATTCTAGGATTAGTCATTCGAATAATTGTGAGCCATAATTATCTGCGTGAAGTTACGAACACATTTTCAGTAAATATAACCATTAAGTCTGCATCGTTCATTGAAACTTGTAATATTGGTTAATTAACTACAAAGAATGTTTTAAAAAGAGAATTTTTTTCTCCATTTTTTCCAAAATATAAATTTGAGCTCAATTATACTTTAAATATTTTAAACATTTTTAGTTTACATTACCTAAATTTACAGTAGAGATATAATTGATTAAAAATAAAAAGGCAAATATTTAAAATTCATAACATTATCAGAAAATAAACTGTATCTTGCAATATGATTTTAAATCAAAGTTCATTAACCCGTATAGGTAAAAAAAATCTTGGTTTGTGGAAAGTTATGTAATCTTAAAAACGAACTTTCTTTAATTATATCAAAAGACGTCTTGTGTTGTATAACTTGCTCTTGTGTATAATTTCCCCTTTTCATTACTGAATGGTTCGTTGACCACAACTGTAGTATCTTAAGTGATTTCCTTCCAAGAACGATGTTTTAACATAGTCACCACGATAGAAAAATGGACTGTTAATTATACACATGAGAAAGATATGACGTCATTGTTCAAATATAAGATTATTTTTTTGTTAATCTATATACCTAAGCAACTATGTTTTAATTTAAAAATAGCTTAATCAATCCTCATAGAAGGTATATAATATATACTATTTGGTAGCCGGTATTAATTATGGGAGATTTTGTTGGATAGGTATATTCGATTCTTTCGTTATAAGATAAGAAATGAGATATACTTAAAACATTTTTTGTCATTAGGTATTAATCTTAAAGGGTTAAAGATGTCCTCTATATCTTATAAACATGCGTTTATTTATATTATGATATTATAAATTGCTTTCTGGATATATTTTTCGGTAAATAAAGCAGTAGATATAAACTGAATCAATATAATTTGAATCAATGCAATATAATATAAATAATTTAATTATTAACTATACGTCTAAATTAATACTAATCGGTAAATAGATTATAGATTAACAAATAATTTCATTGTAATTTATTTTTAATATCGAGTGAGTCAGAGTGTCCAGCAGGTATTCAGGTCGAGACATTTACTGTCACATTGAAATTGTTAACATATTTCATCAAAACATACATAGACACAATATTGGCACTATATTATAAGTAGTTGCCTCACATAATACTTACATCAAATACAACCTCTATGGTAAAGCATTATTTACGAGTCTATATATATTATATTACGGTCTATATTATAATCATGGCTCAAAACCCAGAAAAGTCTCTCAAAAAGATATCAAATTTCACTCCCACCTAATCGGTCACTGTTTATTGTCAAAACAAAAGTAACAAGGGAGCAAATATTGTGCTAATAACATATACAACTGTACAAACTTATTCAATTTTGAGTTATGTCACAAAAATAAAGAATTAAAAATGTAACTTGATTTTCAGCCGATATTAAATAATTAAAACAATGTTTCATGAAATTGAAATCATCAGTATGATATTAAAAACAGTAATATAAAGTTACTTTTCAAATACCTAGAAGTATAAATTTTAAAAATTCAAATCAATTGAATTGAATTAAATGTCTAGATAATATATTTTTTTAATAAAATACAGTATTTAAATATTGTAACGAAAATTAAAAATATATAGAATGTCTAAGAGCCGTATACTTGAAAAATGGTAATTGTTGGCATTTTATTTCTATATATTTTTTTAAATTATGAAAGTAATTAAACATGAAGGAATGTTCTGTATAAAACTCCTTGTACAAAAATAAAAAGCGTGCATTTTGTCAATCGTTGTCGAAAGCGAAATTACTACACTGATTCTTTATAGATTTCCAATCTATGTATTTATTACATATTAAATATTTGTGGGTCGATTTCCTAACACGGATCACTTTTTTTATAACTTCAATTGACTGTCTCAATTTGTTCCTACCTTACTTGCCCACATATTTTTATGAACTTGTATTTATGCATAGGTACTTGTATAGAATATAAACCTGTATGACAGTCAATTAATTTTCGCAAGTGTAAGAGCGATGGATTAATAAATATTTAATTATACAAAATAGTAGGTATAACATTAAAAACTATTTATATATATTTGACGAATCTATACTTCCGTGTTATGTAGGTAGGTAACTTTTAGTTATGCGTCATTTCTTTTTTGATTGGTTCATATTTTCATTGGTTCATATTTTCATATTTTCATATTTTCATCTCTTTACGTAATAATGCAATAATGAACGCATTGCATCAAAAGCCCTTCGCTCATATTTCTCTCGTTTGGTTGTACATTCTGTGAAAATCCTGTCATATAAAATGACTTTAAACTTTTCAATCTGTTGCCTGAGCCTAGTTTTTATTTTAAAACTTATATTTCTTCCTAAATCGTTACAATTGAGTGAAATTGGAAAACACTGTGTCAACCACACATGTCTTAACGGAGGCATTTGCAACTCAAGGACTTCTGGTTTTGAGTGTATTTGTGGAGAGTATCACTATGGGGTCAATTGTCAAAAAGGTAGGTTGCATTTAAATAAAAGTAATTATTTTAAATAAAAATAATGCTAATAATCTGATACTTTGAATAAATAAATGAAAATAATTTTTATTTATTTTGTATTCGATATAAAATATCGTTAAATTGTCATAATAAAATGTTTAGATGATGTTATTAATGTCACATCTTATATTTAGTAAGTGTCAAGAAATGGTTATACCATAGAAACCTCAGTTGTAATCAGAGCGATAATAAATTATAAACACTGGATTTTAGGCGTTATTGTTACTTATCGATTCTATAAATTACCGTTGCCAATACCAACAGAAATAGATATTAAAAATTAATTTTTATTAGTGTTATATTTTTAACGGTGGGTTATTATAGCTATACGACGATTTAACATTATAACTACAGTATAATTACTGTGATTTAATATCTCTATTCTCAAGGTCCTTATTCAATTTGATAGGTCGTGTTCTTTGTAGAAATAGTTGCGTAATCCTGATGTACTTAAGAATACAAAAGTCTTTTCAACAAATATATTTATGTGAACAACTTACTGTAAGAACTTCTGGTTTTCACCTATGGGTGATTATATAACTAAATATTTGACTAGTTAAAAGCCGATTCTACGATTGAAATCTTTATATATAGAGAAGGTATACTTCCAGCTTTTCAGAAAATCAATTTGAATAAAATAGTTTATAAAGTTTTAATAAACTAACAGTTGTATGCTTAGCTAAAAATAAATTTTTATATAGATTATTTAAAATAATAAATAATTCAACGATTTTTATTAAAAAAAATTTGTACTAAAATGACAAATTTAGTTATTAAGTTTTAAATATTATTCTTATTTTCATATTTTCTTATTATTTTTCATTTAAATGTGTTACTTATACAAACTCCACATCAGTAAACTTTAATATTTCTTTAAAATATTTCATAAGCTTCAATCGACAAATTTTTCCTTCTAATATAGATAAAATAAAATACAAGCTAAGTAAATAAATATAATAGCTTGTATTTTATTTTTGATCCTGTATTTCCAAAAAAGACATATTAATACTATTCATGTTTTTCTTTAATATAAAAGTTACAATGTTCCGATCAATCGATATTTGCACTTTGTAACAATAGTAATAGTTGTTGTTTTTCTCTCAGTGTTTTCTTTAAGATAGTATAAAGCCTTTTTCAGCAAATATTCATTGACAATTTATTGATTTTTAAGTCTTGTTTATTGTAATAATTTTTTGTTTTTTAACACTGTCTATATTTAGTATTTATTTCATTAATCGACATTTATTTACTCTCATTCAATTAATGTAAAAAGTATTGACTTTACATTATGTAATCATTTAAATGACAAGATTATTTTTTTATATTAATACAATCAATAGAATATTTTCATCAATATATAGTTTGAAGTAGGTAAAGATTTTATGTTTTTAGGAATATTGCGTCTTACTGAAAACATTATATGTAAAATTGATAAATAAATAAAAAAGTAAAAAATGGGAATTACAATGTTTCAATAATGACTTATAATGATGAATTGTATTATATAATTAAATCAATGATTTTAATAAAAGATTTAATAATATATCCAAAAACAACGTTTACGGAAGTTTACTATTATCTTGAAATATTTAACTTTATTTTTGGTCTGAGTTGAATTTAAAGACCAGACACTGATAACGTTTACATAGATATATTGACTTTATCTTTTGTATGAGTAAGTATTATTTCAAAGTGCTCCTATTCTTCATAAACAAGACAGGATTAATTTGTTTTGAGCTCAACGCAAATATTGCCTCTGACTACAGCTGTTTACCTGACGCCAAACAAAATCGATAATCTAAAGCTACAATTTTCATTATTTAGGGATGACTTGGGCGAGGCGAAATATAAAATAGATTAGAAAGACTGAAAGGGGAGGCTCTGATGTAAAGTACAAATTAGGATTATTCTTAACTTATAATTTATTTTTTACAATATTTAATTAAGAATTACATACTACATAAAAATGTCTTCAGTTTTAAAAGTCGTAAAATTTTCCACTAAAACTCACATTTGGAACGATTAAATTTGGAAAATTAAGTGCAACACTGAATACAATATAATCACAAAATGCAGTCACTAAGTAGAATTCACAACAATTTTTCGCATGTCCAAATTTGTTTGCTATCATTAATTATAACTTAGAATGAATGACAAATTTATTTCTATATCGAACAAAATAATATAACAAGTCGATACAATTTTAATGACATTTAGACCGGCCAGATAAAAGAATACCATAGCAATTGTGGAGAAATAAATTAGGCATGCCAAAAGTTCAGAACGCACTTTGATCGTATGTATACCACATCGATTTAAAAGTTGAATCCTTGATTCTGTATTCTCAAATCAATATAAAGCATCGTTTCTCTTGTCCTAGCAACTACTTAATATGTGCAGAAGTATACGTTTAACCGTCAAAGTTATATCTTTCTATTTTGTCATTTTAATGCCTATATAATTTGCGTAAAAGTTAACTTGATTATCATTGTTACTGATAAATTTATTATAGGTGCACTTGTATCATGGATTATGCCACTTAAATGTTAAACAATGTTAAGAATAAAAAATCTCTGGTTATAATCAATATTGACACATTTTTTATGAGTAATGTAGATATAGTTTATTGAGAAATATTATTAATAATCTAATCTATTCATTGCATAATGGAGCCTTTAATTAATAGTTATTGATCACACTAAAAGTTACGTAAATCAATATATAAAATGTCTACAAATGAAAAATTCACTTATTAATATGAGCGTAACTTTCAACAAATAATATATATTAATATGTATTTAGCGTATGGTTTACTAAACACGCAACTGGGTCACCCAGTGTGTTCGACGTGAGTGTGATAATTATATTAATTATCAAAGAACTCTCTAAATACAGTTAGCAAAGTCACAAGCTTTTTTTGGCTGATTCAAATATTTTGATAATTTTTACATAATTTTTCCTGAATTCTAGTTTCTGTGTCAACAACAGAGAGCATATATCTTTGAGATAATATAAAGACAACCATAGCAACCAACCAATATTTTCATATTTATTCAAGATAATTATGTCTTTATGACCATCTTATCTGAACTTGTAGACACTTGGAGGATTTTTATGCGAAAAAAATGATTCAATCGATTATTTATAGTTAGAACCAAAATTTGTTCTGAGTTAATAGGTGATTGCTATGCAGGACTTTCGATTTATAATATTTTACAAGGGTACAATTTACGTAATGATAGTTACGTTGGTATATTAAGATGTACAATTAAAAATGTTTGCGCAAAATAATTTATATCCCGGTCGTTGTACCCATAAAAATAATCAATCTAAATTCACCTAATGGAATTTGTGAACTTTCTATTTTTAAAGATTTGTATTTTACTGCACTAGTATACCTACTGATATGTCCATCTCATAAAATTGAGTAGCTACAATAACACACACGACACAATTTCCTATTAAGTCTTTTCTCGGTATGCCTGAAATATGAGCTCCTTCAATTATTAAGTCCTAATATCTTGCAGGGAGATTGCTTTTCTTGTGGGTAATGCTTGTTGCATCCAACCACAAAGTTTTAGGTGTCTGTTCTCTGTACACATTTGCCTGACTTGGTAGTTATCCTAACTGACCACATCTCCATCAGCGGGTAATCTAATTTGATCCTTTGGTACTTTTTCTACCCACGTTTAGTTTACAATAAGTATAAATCTATCTTAAATTTTCTGCTAAATCGAATTGATATTGATGTACTAATTCTATCACAGATCAACATTTGTAGATTTATAATGCTTTTTAGAGACATGGTTTATTATTGACTTAATAGATCAACTAAATTTTTCGAAAAATGATAAAAATATTTCTGAATATTAAAATATCAAATATGTGGAATTAAATTGTTTATTTAAACATTCCTCCATGTTTTTATTGAATATTTATTTATATATCATTTAGGGTTTTCATATAGATTTATTATTACAGTCTAAATATTTACCTGATATTATAAGGAATCATATTCACACTTGTCCCGATTTTTGACTAAATTCCAGAGAAGCATCTTATATAGATAGATTCTAAACCTATCACCATCCCAATATTAGTTCAATATACATCATATGCCACTCAGAAATATGGACCACGCAATGTAAATTGATACATGATTTCGACTTAATATATATTAATAATAATAATAAAGTAGCTTTATTTCCAAAATGTTATAAATAAGTACATACATGGGAAAATAAATGAATAATATATGTATACCAAACAAGGTAAATAAATTGTCAGAGATAAGCAGTAATAATAAGATTATTATAATTTACTTTAATTATTCTAAGATTAGATCAATAGTAAATTAATTTAGCTAAATTTTTACATATAAAAATATATCAATATCGTCTTCGAGGTTTGCATTTAATACTTTTATGAAAACTTTAGCTCAGAAGGTGTTACGCAACTCGTGTGGATAAATTTGTGACTTTGTCTATCAAAATCTATATTAAACGATGTTGAATTCTTCTCAAATTGAGGCTAACATGAAAACCACAAGTTTCGTAAATGAATGCTAGATCACCCATTGTGCCAGGAAGTTACTGACAACTGGTGTTATATTTCGTAAGTGTAACGATTATACGGGGAAGTCTATGATAAATGGCTTTTTCTATGTTGTGTTCATATATTAATATTAGTCAACTTTAGTCATTTGGGTTAAATTCTAACAATCAAAAATTGATGTTTTTTGCATTTGCACGCAAATTGTTTTAAATGAAAACAAAGTATATGCATAATTTATAGATAGACATCTTTATATTTGTTGCAAATAATTGGACTATATATATAAATGTTATAAGACGGCCACTTAGTTTTATATTACATCATTTTAAATTGTGAAGCTGAGTCAAAATATCTGGTTGGGTCGTTAAAGAGTCTATCACTCTTATAACCATGACTCATCAAAAGTCAGCAATTTCCAGTTCCGATCAAATCTGTCCTTCATAACCTAAGATCTGAGAAAGTAAGAAATTTAACATCCACATCCCTCATGGTCTATCTTATTATATCGTCATATTTTCAACAGTGTATATATATAAATTGAATCTGAAAAAGTAATGAATAAATTCTCAAAAATGTGAGATAAATTTAAGAGGAAATTATAAAAATTTCCAAATGGTTTCATTAGATTTTTGAATGTGCATTTCTAGGTTATAGGTAGGTATAATATTCCAAATGCCGTTAAATTGGCTGAAAATAATATTAACATCGTGTTAATTATTAACACTATTAAATAGTCTTAAATTAAACGTTTTACACAATGCTCATTCTGTGTATCCACAATTTACGCTCATTAATTTGGCTCACATTAATAATACTCACAACGAGGGAAAAAGTAAGCAAAATCATCCATGTAACAATTTACTTTTCAAAATACCTCTATTAACAATTAGTTCAACTTAATTGAAAGAAGGAAAGAATCTATAATAGCTATAAATATTGTAAATATGCATCGAGTGAAAATATACAGCTGCGTGTTTCCTGCGCACTATTTAATTATATGTAAACTGTTTCTGTGATTGTTGGTTTCCAGTTTTGTACAGTGAAACAATTTTAGTGGTCCAGGTGCAGTTCATCAAAAAGGGTCACTCAAGGTGTGTGAAATTCTCAGAAATGCGGAAGGAATTCAAATATAAATGTTTTGAAAAGGTTTTGGAAATGATGACCTTATAATAATCTACGGTATACGATATTTCATTAAAAATCATTTGATATGACAAGAACAAGGGCGCTTTTATGGAATTTATTTTAGTTATTCCAACAATTTTGATGATTTATTTTATACTATTTTTCCGTAATAAAAACGTAATAAATATTAGTTTGCTAAATTTTCATTAATTTAATTATTAGAAGATATATTTTTAATATAACAAATATTTATAATAACCAATATATCTGAGGTGTTATTCACAGCTATTGATCACCACAAGCGTAGAAAGCTATATTCGTAGTATATTTAAATATATTTCCGAAAGGTTTGACTTTGTTTATATCTTCAATTTTATAGTCTTTATCTGTAAAATTATGCAATCAAATTTTCCTCTCCTTGTCATTGACCTAGATAAAGTCTCCTAACCCTTCTATATACACAAGCTAGTTATATTTCCCGGTGGTATTTAAAGGATTAATCTTTGCATTAGCAACCTTGCTCCACTTTTATCTAATCCTAACCGACATCAAATTCGACACAAGCATTAGGTGTTATCCGCCTTGAAAATACAGAAGTCAGAATTTTCCTTTGAAGGTTATTATAAGGAAGTATTTTAGTTGTGCCGTATCCACCCCTGATATTCTAATTATGATGCGAAAGAAGTGCGTTTGATCACTCCAAAATGTTAACCACCATTGGATAAACTTCTGCGTACTATATATAAAATACTTGGAACGTAAAGTAGACTTATTTCTTGAGTTTAATGTTTAAAGCAGGTGGAACCTAATCAGCTCTAGTGTTACTTATAAAAACCATCGATGATATTACGTAATCACAGCATACCTTGAGTGTTTGGATTACCTGATTTCTGAAGCATGCCTTATTCATTCCATTTTGCTTCTAGTATAGGTACAATGAATATCTAACAATTGATATAATTTTAGTGTTTGGAAGTGAATGTTAATTTATAAGGATTGTCAAAGAGATATTTTTATTATATAAACAAATTTACAAAAACAATTCATTTAAATTTTTGTGATTTATACACTTTAAATTATTGAGAGAATTTTAAAAATATTTATTTATTTTCTTTTAAAAAATATTATAATGATTTAAATACTTTATTTATTCATCTCATAGATACAGATTTTGAAATAATGGGAAGAGTCGAATATTACGTACATTATTATATTTCAGGATGTCTTATTCGTTCGCATGTATGAAGCTGAATTAGAATTTGGACGAAATATGTTATTCTTAATGTTCGCATGGCTTCTACAAAAGTCAATCTTTATTTTTTGCATTGAAATATTACTGCAACATCTTTCCTTTGCAATTATAACTAAAAGTATATATTATATAGGTTATCATCTAAATTATTAAATGATTTTTGGAAAACACGAAAACTTGCTTTTTTGTTGGAATTTTTTATTTTAAAAATGTTAAATATTTCCATTTAATTAAACGGATCTAAAAATTTTTATAATTACAATAATTTATTCAATATCCTTTTTTAGTGGAAATTTAAAATATGTGCAGTAAAAATTTACTTACCTGAACTTATTGGATCAATATTTTTTATACCCTCTGTTCAGTAATTGAGCATGATAAGCGATTACACGCTTCTATTAATACTCGTCCTTGATAATTATTGTATTTATTTAATGCGGATAAAACTACATATAGGATATTTTATGGATGAACGACCACGTGACGTTTTCGTGTGTATAAAAATAATGATTTGAACTCTTAAAATTGGAATGTATTTGGATAAGATTATCAAAATTTATTATATAAATTTAAATTGGTAAGAAATTAGACATCTCTAAATCTATTTTATATAATGTATTTTTTATATTTTTTGACTAACACAAAAATCAATAATATATATTTATTATCTTCACTTGTTCTGGTTTTCCTATTCTGCTTCTTGACATTGTAGACTATTGTACTAAAGCCAAATTATAATAACGCAAACTATAGATATTAGATAATCAACAGTAGCATTTAAGTTACTACATGCAGTGTTTTGATTGCATGGAATGTTGCAAATAGGAATATAGGAGTATTACAGCGTGGTGCAGTTATTAAATAGTGAATGACACATTTTGGATTTATTTGGCAGTGTCATTATGTGTCAATTCCTTGTAAGGTTGATACTGTCTTACTTGTGGTTATGTAAAAATAAGCAACCAATTATTTACAGATCGATTTTTTAAAATATTCAAAACTATTTTTTCTTACTTTTACGACATTGGTTCATTCAATTTCAATTGTTTTCATATTTACCATTACATTTTTTATTGTCATTAAAATTTCATAAATACAAACGAAAATTTATTTGAAATATATCGTTTATCATCCATCACTTCACTAATTGTTCAATCATGTTTTAGTTATTCATGATGACAAAGTGAATTTTTACGAGGACACACATCGTCCCTCCCCAAACTCTGCTTATTGGACTGGAAGAATCACGGCTTCGTCAACTGAAGAAAAGGAAAATCTCCTCAACCGACTAATCTCATTCGCCATCAAGACCCAACAGAATAGTGGCCTTATCTTTTTTCTGCACGATAGATTTATGAATTATCTTCAAGTTGAGCTGAAAAAGGGATATTTACAGCTTGTTTACAACGATATTGACCTTAATATTTTAACTAAGTATACTCTTAGCAATTGTGAGTTGCTTTAATATTTTAAAGATACCTTTTGTTATACTAAATAATATGATTAGTTGTTCTATACATATACTACTATTAAAGAAATAAGTAGAATAATTTTAGTTATGATATAATAATATCTGGAAATTAAATCCTATTAAATATTGTGGGAGTAAGTTTTATATTTGCTTTAATGATCAATGTATATGTAAAAGGACTTTAATACAATAGTTAAAAATTCAGAAGACGATGTTGAATTTCTTAGTGTATATTAATACATTTGCAATCTACATATCTTTACAGGTAAAGTAAACGTGGAAAAATGGCATCATTTTACAATTTCTATGGATGGCGTCTGGTGTCAAAATTCATTCAATAAGTTCACTTTTAAGCGAAATATTCTTGAAAATATTCCTAATACACTCGGGATTTGGAAAGGTAATCTTATATTTTATTTTGGGAATTGTCCTGCTTATATTAAAAATTGAAATTTTATATTTAGAATACAAATTCTAACTATGACAAAACATTGTAATGGCTAACATTGAACAAAAATTAAGTTTGTGTATAAAATTTTATTTTTGATTATTTAAACATTAATGTGATTAAATACTACTTACTTGCTTTCCAGCCTTGGTGAAAAGGAATATCGATATTGTGAATATTGTACCCCCCTTGAAACACTTACATCGGAACAATACTCTCATTGTTAACACCGTTTACATCTATGCTGGAAATATCCCGACAGCACGTTCGGCCCCGTTAAAGCCTCGAGCAATCCAGTTTTTTGGGTGCTTTAAAAATCTTATCTTTACTTCAAGAAAAACTATTCATGGTGCTAGGGACGAGATTGTAGTGGGTCTGGAAGAAGGAGTAGCTAGCGGAGTGAATGTTGATCACGGCTGTGAAAAGGGATGTGTGCTCAATGTTTGTTCTTCAGGAGGGCTCTGTCGGGAACGATGGAACGGAGAATTTACGTGTGATTGTAGTGGGTCACCCTTCCTTGGAGATCGGTGCAGTCAAGGTATTGGCTTAAATCTAGATTGCAAATTAAAAGTATAATGCTTAATAATTGATTGTGTAATTACGATGAAAATATTTTAATTTAGTTATATTTATACGTCTGCACTGCACCAGAGTATATTATTTTGTTTTATTTTTGTTTGAAATGTTATCAAATTTTGTTTTATATAAGCATTAATATTAAGTTACATAAGCAACCAATCAAATATCGCTTAACAGCATAAATGATTTCTTTATGACTTACAGACTTCGGCTACACTTTCTATGGTAACTCCCTGGTGCACAGCAAAGATCTTCCACCATCTTTACAACTGGCACACCTTCATTCACTCAAGTTTGCTTTTAAAATCAAGACTGATAACTCCTCAACAGGAAACAACTTTAGCCAGAAGACTTTGGTCGACATAACGGAGTAAGTTAAAATAGATTGAAAATTATAATTTGCAGAAACTGAATCAATTAATCTTCTGTTTAGAATTTTTAGAAATATATTTTGAAAGATCATGAAATTAAAAATTAATTAAATACATCAATAATCGTTCAACGGGAACTATTAAATAATAAAACATGCATATATAAAGTATAACATTCTCACTTTACTTGATATTAATTTCAGTAATCTTGGTTCACGGCTACAAATAATAGTCATACGGAATGCGTTTATCGGTGTTGTGTACACCAAGCCAGAAGGAAGTATGTATATAAAACATTCGATTATAGACTTTAGATTTTTAAGTCTACCTACTTTATTTTGAAAATATATATTTGGTTTTCAGAACAAATTTATGAAAAGTTACCGCAACTTCTGGTTCCAAACATATTCTACGGGTTTAATATTACATGGACGATTAATTCCCGCTGGAAAGTCTTTGTAAGTCAACTTATTAATTTGTATTTTGAAATGAATAATTTGAAAACTAGTTTGAAGAATATTTTCATGCCAATGTATAAAATAGAAAAATATAGAAGTGATTTTAGGAAGGTTTCGAATTTGTGACTATAGATTTTCAAATGGATTTTAGAAGCTATAAATATGCATCTGTGCTTGGTATATCACATTCAGTTGATAAATATTTATTTTTATTATAGATTTTTAATGGCGAAGGAAAGGCTCTTAAAACGGTTAATTTTCCCCAGTCTCATTCTTATAACATGGAAAAAATTGTTATGAAGGACATAGCCGTCGGTGGTCAGGTACAGAACACCAAACATCCACGAACAATTGGAAACTTTACTGGGTGCATTCACAGTGAGTTAAAGTCCACCGTTTGTACGTATACAAAATGAATTTATATTTGAACACATTTGATTTTGTCATTTCCAGATTTTATGCTGACCGTGCAAAACAGTAAAACTGGATTACTCGAAACGATTGATTGGATTCAACAGAAAATGTTGTTTGATAGTAGGACCACATCCGCCAATAAAAGTATGGATAATGTATGCATTCTTCACCCAGTAGAAATAACCACTTCCACCACCCCTGGAACAACAAGTTTCACGATGGAGCCACTGGGTGAATATACCAATTACAAGAAAGAATATCCCCAAGAGTTTGATATAGTAAGTTGAGGAAGACCAGTAACTTAGCCACATGATTATACCAAATTGCTTCATCCTCTTACAGAACGGAGTTCTCGTCGAAAAGATATCTGAATCAAGCAAAAGTGAGAAGAACCAATGGTTAACCTTTCCTGGTAAGTTAACAATTATCTTTTAAATCTTCCACAGTTTCCAAGTGAATCTGTCTCTATATCTATCTTTGTTTTGATTAGTGGTCGTTGTAATTTGCATCACTGTCATCTTCATCATCCTCCTTCTTCTGGTTTTTGTGACCTTACGATGGAGACGAAGTTTACACAGGATGAAGGACATGTCCAGCTTGGTCACAAAACAAAACAATATGAGGTATGGATAGCCAATTTATTTATTTGAATATCGTATTCTTAATTGTATACCCATTGACTTATATATATATGTCATTGGTTATACCTAATATATATTTAATTTATTATTTTAATGAATTCTACAATGAATTAATTATTCAAATTGTTCCTCAATAATTATTCATTCACTATTTGATTCAATTTATTATCGTATGAATATATTATTGATTATGAACTAATTGTAAACTTCAGTATGTGGTCCACTGATAACTTTGAAAAGCCCGCTACTGAACACCCCTCCCTGCTATTGTAAGCATTTTGTGTTGTCCTGCGGTAGATAGATAGGTTCCTTTTCTTTTAATTCCTTGTCAATCACGGCCACCAATGCATGATAATTCTGCATTAAAAATTAAATTATATAATAAATCATTATACAATTATTATTACTTGTTCTTTTATGTCATAAATTAATTTTGGGAATAGTTTCATATACTCACCTTTTTATTATTTCATTATTTTATATATAATAATCATATCGATTCAATTCAACCATTTTTATTTATTCAGTTTATATATTCAAACTCTTTGAAGAGTCAGTCCTTGGGATTATATTGTTTATATTTTCATAATTTGTGTGATGTTGGTAAATATTATCAAATCTTTTGCATTGTAACTAAACTAATTACGATTTAAGATTTAGCAATTATTCACAATTTGTAATTTCAAAATAAAAATATAATCGAAATGTAATAACAAAACTCCTTTCCAGTAAATCCAGGGAACAATATTTGTTCAAATCTAATTTATGAGCTCCTAATCGCTAATGCATCCTTTCAGACACAATACTTTGGAGTGCTCTGCAGTTCAACCATCTCTTGGAGAAGATTATAACCCATCTGTGGTTCTCACACCGAAAATAACCTTTAAGCCACCATACAGGGCAATGTCGGTGCTGAGAAGTGAAAATTCATACCTCGCTGATAGTGAACCTGATCTAGAACAAAATGGTGGAACTACTTTTGGCCGCAATGCAAGTTATTTGGCCGGTAAGGTTTTCTATACAATTGATTTTTAATACATATAATATTTATTTTATTTTGGTTAGTTATATATAATGATGCAGCTTCATAATACGATTCGTAATTATTTTTATTCAGGAAACATTTGAAACAATATTAATAGAAATGATTTTAGACGTTAGATTTGAAAACATTCTATTTCAAATATTGGGTGACTCAAATGAATATATCCATTGCTAAAATCCTTTTAAATTGTGAATATTTTTGGAACTAAATTAAAAAAATAAATAAAAATTTGTTCTTTAGCTATGTAATCAGGATTTTTTGTATTTTAAACGAGTATCATTCTATGCACTAAACAAACACCAACCCAGGGAGTAGCAAATCGCTTGGTCATCTTACACGCATCCCTTCATCAACTGATAAAGATCTTCGAGGATGTGAAAACTTGACATCAACTAGCCAGTTACACAGCAAGGTGACCCAATACCTCCCCTCCTCCCTGCACACGTGGTCTTGCTATACTTGCTCATCTGTTTGTAGTTGGTTAATCGGTGTTTGATTTTGTCCATGTCCTTTATGTTCTACTTAATTGTATGCTGTATATGTTGTCCGTAGGAGTTCCATTAAATGTAGTTAAAGTTAGTTTCCTAAAAACAAGAGAAAAATCTCTCTTTTTACGATTAATTAACATTGTTGTAAATGTGCTGTATGTTATTTTTTAATTTGTTGTAAGTATAGTCTAGCAGGATTGCTTTTGACATTATTTCTGCCTTGGTAGATTAATTTTGTAGCGACCCATGAGGTTTAGTAAGAAAAATTTGATATTTCTATGTTCTAACTGCAAAACGTTAAGCTCGTCAACCTGCTCAACATTTTGCAGTTAAAACTTTGAAATAACAGCCTTTTCTCTCTTTTTGAACCCGCCATAAAATCTAACAAAAATATTAAATATTATTATTCCTTTCATGAATAATTGTATATTGTAATCTTGCATTGTACAGTATGTCTCATAAGTTACAACGACTTTTATAAAAAGAACTAATTTAAGAAAATATATATTTCCAAACTTTGTTTACATATCAAAACAATTATTATAATCAATGAACATGTACAGAAAAATGCATAGTAGCTCAATGTATTTTTGGTTGCACGAAAAAAATTGTATATTCGGATAATAATTTCTAAAATCATAAAGAATTGCGTTTATAACTTTAAATAATATATATTTGCAGTAAAATTTTAAGTACCTAATTCATTTTTCTAATAAAGATTTTTTGATATCAGAATTAACAATATTTAGATAGCCAAATAATCCTGATTATCCTGCAAGTTTCTTTTAAATATTCTTTATTTATTTATTTGAGACTCATCTTTCTTATTGTTTTCCTTTGATTGCATTTTGGTCTTTGTTATTTTGCATGCTAATTTTTGTTATTGTGAAAATTCATTTTTCCAATATTTCAGAAAGAATTTGTTATTAATAACAGAACTCAAATTCTATTAATTTGGATAATATTTTAATATTATTTTATGTAATATTAATTAAAAATCGATTATTTCATATCAAAAAGTATTTCAGAAATATAAGAATTCGGTGTTATTGAAATTATTTAATAAATGCATTCATTTCGTTTCTTATATTGTACAAAATTCATTTCTCTTTATCTTTGTCTATATAGCGCATAAAAAAGTAAGCTGTGGTACACTGCTAGTAATTATTTTGACTTTCTTATCATCTTTTTGGCTTGATCTGTTCGGAGGTTTCATTTGATCATTTATTTACGTAACGTTCATTGTGCGCATGGTGTCTCTAAACTCATGAAGAATCATTTGGTGTTTTCTGGTTGGTAAAACAAATCAATAATGCACATCTTTTTACAAGCTCTCAAATTTTAAAAATTGTGAAATTATCGTTTGAGTTAATCGATTAAATATATTTACAAACTTTTGTATTGATTAATATTAATTATAATATAGGTGTATTACAATTATTTGAGAGATTTTTAATGGAAGAAAATCGCTTCCTTTTGACTATTTTGTTTTTATTTTAATCTGGTTGAGCATGAAACTGAGCGCGTTGGGCGGTGAAGGTCTTCTTAAATAATAATATGGTATATCTTTAATATATATCTGAAATTATGTGTGCTTCTTAAGTGACACATTTTCATGTATTCTGCTTCTTTTGTCATTTTTATGTGGAAATATAATTCAGGACGGAATCTCTCTTCGACAATATTTAAGCGAATAAAAAAAATTCAATATTTGCTGAATCATTTTAAAAAGAATGTGTCTTGGCCATTTTTTCATATTTTTTGAAAATTTTGAAGGATAATGATCTTTATGTATAAACTCAGAGAATAAATTTTATAAAAAAAGGTGATCTGTTAGTAAACTGAATTATTTCAAGATATGTTTTTTCTACAACTATAAAGATTCTGTAATTTGAAGACTGAAGAACGAATTAGATTTTTTCATACTTTTTGATTTTGCACAATTTCGTGTTTTTTTATTATGAAGAAAAAAAGAACGAGTATTGAATTTGTTAAAGGGTACACTGGAGTTGTTTTGATTGAAAAGTCAAGTTAGATTTATTAAACACCTACTATGTATTTAGTTTCACTGTTTTCATAGACTGCACACGTGTTTTTTTCATAGCAATTTTAATTTATTAACTTATTCGTTGTATTAGTCGCTATTTCGTTTTATTATTTGAAGTTATTTTCTATACACTTAGAGCATTACATTAAGTGTAGTAATAAATAATTATGTCATGGATACATACATTTTGTGATATGACGCATACTTGTGATTTTGTTCAACGTTTCAAACACTACTCAATTATATTGAATAAATAATTAATTCAAACTAAAGCCATATTAATTCATTCATTAACCGCTCCCCCCCAAAAAAATGAGAATTAATAAATTGAATTTTCGCCCTCAAAAAATGTAATGTGAAGAGTCTTGATTTGGCATAGACATACTTAACCAATAATATAACATCGATAACTTCATTATTGATCGATAGTCTCCCCCATCGAACCGACACTCATGTACTCTGCTACCGGCTCGCCGCGCTAACAGCTCCCAACGTCTCCATAACAACCCACTGTCGGCGGCAGACCCCACAAACACGTCACGACGAATACTTCAGTACAACTCGTCACCAAATGCCCGGTTCCCTGCCCAGCGACATACGTCGCCCGCACCAATCTCAAATGTATGCTAACATTCTCTATAGCCTCAGCTTGTAGCTAAAACTTATAATTTTCCTTCGAGTACAAATGATCTTTAATTACAGATCGAATCATCTTCCATCAATCAATTCTCGACCAATGAGGACAAATCTAAACATAGCCCCACCTCCGCATTCAACAATTACAACACTTTAGCGGTGGTCAGAGGACCTTCACAATCCTCCAATGAGGACAACTCTGATACCCTCAATAATTCCCCTCGTATGGCTCTCTTTCATAGTCCATATCACAATAGAGCATCCACTGCTGTTTAGATAAGGTATAGACTATTTTTATTGATTGATTATAGATTATTACTGATTGATTATTTTGGTAGTCATAGAAAGTATTTTACAATTAATCAATATTTAGGTTGGGAGTGATAGAAAGTATTCTATTACGATTAATCAATCTTATTTTTTTTCAAAATTCATCCAAATTTTTTTAATTTCTTTGAACTAAGTTTTTTCTAAATTATTAAGGTTTTTAATTAATGTTTTGCTAAGTAAAAAATGTGAAAATCTTAATTTGCATACATTATTATAATAATCCACCTTCATAATGGAAATTTCTTGATATTTCTTTATATTTTCAGTATTGAATAAACCAGTTTGGACTTCAAACGTTTTGAAATCAATTAAGTATTATCCCACCCTCTAGATGTCGGCAGAACTATGTTGCATTTCCTTAACTGTATTTTATTAATTAAAGTAGTATTATATCAGTAGTATTAAGAAATATATAATTAAAAATGAATTTTATACTATCCATAACATATTGAGATTTTAGTCATGTATATAAGTTGAAGATCAACATTTTTCTACTTCTCTTTATTTGTGAAGCATCATATTATTAGAATATATTATTAATTTGTTTCTGCTCTACATTTCACTTGATTAATTAACTTTTTATATATTTTTTTACACTTCAATGATTTTGTTGTGTTATCTGTTCCTCTTTAAACAATGTTGTATTATATTTCTGTATTATGTAAATGTTTGTGCATGTTTATATAAATTATATTTGTAGTGTTTTACGTATTCACAAACGTTTTTTCCCATTTAAAAGCTCCTATATTACATTATCTCATTTTTCTGGAAAGATAAAAGCAAAAAACACAATCGGTGGTTACATCATTCTCAAAGTACTAGTTTTAAAAATGTTTTTTAATAATCCCATAAATTCAAGATATTTTGTTTGAATTTCTGGTAAAATAGATTTAATTAATATGGTTTCCCAATAATTGTTTTAAGCTAATTTCAAAATTAGTACTTAGAGGAACCTACCATGCAATTTATTACATATAAATCCATAGACAAAACATAGCATAATACGTCCTTAGACAATTAAACTGTATTATGTATATACATTTGAAATATTAAATAATATTATATTTCAAACAATTAAGTCGAAAAAAACATCTGTTTAATAACAGAATTAAACAGCTCTGTTACTCAAGGAAAATGTTTTCTCATTTGATTATGTGTGAGAAAACTATAATATACGTTAATTGATATTTGAAGGACGGTAAAAAAAGCGTGAATGTAATCATGATCTGAATGTGGTCAGCTTCGGAGCAGTACTATCAGGTATTTATACTTTCTGTATCATCCTGGATGACACACAGCATCAAATCAATGCTTTACCTACTTACAAAATGTATATTTCATAGACAACGCTCAGGTGTTGATTGTTTTACAAAACATTCATGATGTTCAAAAGATCAATAATTTATATAGGTTTTTGCCAACGCGTAAGGGAATATTGGGAAATAAAGATTGTGGCAGGCCGAGATTTACCATAAATCATACCCGTCAATTTCTTCATCATATTTTACAAGAATATAGGTATCGACAAATTTATCTAATTATAATTAAAACAATTCAGCCCTTATCTTGAACTAAGCTCCAGATTATCGTCGCGAAGTGGAGACCAACTCTCGAAGCTTCATATCGTAGAAAATGGAATTTCTCCTTAGAAAGAAGCTATCAAATGTTTTCAGTTCGGGATCGAAAAAAATTCAGTTATCGTGACAACGTGGCCCTAGAAGTCAGTTATTGTGACAACGTGGACCTAGACGTCAGTTATTGTGAATTATTATAGTTCAACTATTTCCGAAATTTTAAAAATTTATTTATGAATGTAGAGAAAATGTTAGGAGGGTGTATTTTTTATAAAAATACAATTAATTAGAATAATTCAATTAAATTGTTTCTTTAATGGAGAACTGATGATTTAATTGTTAATGCATATTCGGATATTTATTAATGTAAAGAATTAAAATAACAAGCGATGCAAATATAAAAAATTCTTTTAAATATTTAGATACAATTGGTAATTTTAAAAATAGTAGTGGGGAAGGTGGAGATCGACCTCAACAAAGAATCCTTTGTTCAAACAAATATCCGCCCTCTCCCCTTTTATCGCACCTTTACTAGTTAAAATTTGATGTTGCACCCTACCATAGTAAATTTTCCACCAATCAGATTAAAGTAAATTAAATTTATGCTATATAAGAGAGGTGTGTGAGTTGTTGATTTCATTCTCCTTTCTTACATGCCCCCTCTGACGGTTGTCCTCAGTTGGTCTATTCTCCCTCTGCTACAATGGCTTCATTAATTACTTTAGACTAAATTATCGAGGCGACGTTCCTGCCAATAATCCCGCTCATCAGGAGGGTCTCAGCGCTGCGTTCAGTCTCAGAAGAAATTTCTCCACTTCATCGACGTCAAATCCTCCACAGGCTCCACTCTTCTATTAATGAGTCCTATCTTCAGAAATCCAAAGGGTCCTGTCAACGATAAAGTTCTCGGCTTTACCCAGATTCTAGAGAACTCGGACATTTACTGGGCAAAGCTGGGACGCAATGCTACTGATTTCGGTTGGGTTTGCAATTCTATGAAGAATAAGGATTACGTCTCAACGGGATATACATCGGACAGCACGGAAATACTACCAAAGTAGCGAGTTTGAATTTCATAATTGTATAAGCAATCGAGGAGGCGAAATCCTGCTCCACCTTTCTAATGGCGATAAAGTGGACAATAACATCAACCTAATGAAGATGGCTCTCTAATGTCGGGGAACTTTGCAAGTTTGTCGGGTCTTCTCCCTCTTCCTCTGGTGTCTGCAAACTTCATAACCCCGCGGAAGACGTCAGAAGCTCTAGCCACTTACCAGTTGAACAGACAGAAGAAAGTTCGAAGACTTTCCAAACTGATTCTAAACTCAACGGTTTAAAGCAATTCATATTTAACAATTCATATTCTTGGTATGGCGCTCACCAACGATTTCACATGATCACGAAACATAACAGACTCTATAAAGAAATGTAACAAAATTCTCTACCTTCTTCGTGTCCTCAAACCGATTCTGACTACCAAATCCCTGATCGCATATATCTTTAATTCAATCGCATATTGACTTTGGATGGACATATGTAAGCTCTTTCACAGTGAAAAGATAAGAAACTTATTAGGAAGATTATCAATCGACGTGCTCATAAAATTATATGTGGACTTAACTGCTGAAAACAATGTCTATCTGATTCTGACAATATTTTCTGTTGCCATTACCAATAATCAATATACTTTGCATTCCAAGATACCAAACTTTCTACCCAGCGGACGCCGTCTGAATATGTCTCACTTTTTTACTAGTAGATATGCATTTTCCTTCATACTATTTTTGCATATACGCTATAACCTCCAAACTTGATTTTAACTTTATTTATAAAGTTATTTACAAATTTATTATATAATATATTCATCTTTTTCGTTAATTTACATTACATTATTTAAATAAACACTTATTATTATTAATAATTATATTATTAAAAACAAAATGTATACACTAGTTATTGAAGCAGCCATTACCTATTCAGCATAAATATTCTAATTCTAATAAATGTTGTCTAATCTTATAATTATTTGAGCTATTTGTATAACTATGTAAATGCTTTCCACCCCTCCATTTCAATAAACGCTGTTGTTGTATTATTTTCATCTTTTATGTATAATTTCTTAATTATTTGTCGGGATAGTTAAAATGAGACAAATAGTATATCCATAAAAAATAGTATATTTTAATGCAGATACAGTCAAATACAAAATTCTCACTACTCCAGTAGTGTTAAAGCGGAGTGATAGTCTATAATCGTTCAATACACTCGTGCACAATGCATAAGAAATAATTGCAAATATATAAAATATAGTCAAGATGGGATTCGAACCCATGACCTACGAATTATTAGTTCGATGCTCTAACCACTGAGCTACTCGACTAATACATGTTTACAGTTTAATTATTAACCATATAAAAGAGTAGAAAGATTTGGATTACATAAAGTTTTGTCATTCAGCTCAAGTTTGAAAAGTCTATCAAAGATTTTATAAAGTTTAATACCTCATTTAGAGAAGAAAATTTTAATTCATGGAGAAGATATGAGTGTTAAAATTCAACAAATATTGCTCATGGGGTTTATGGTACAATAATAGTTTTTTCACAATTGTGTCCGGTTTAGGTTTGTCTCAAGAGTCCATATCCGCATAGCCAAAGGAAATGAATATCAGTTCAACGAGTGCCCTCTCACGCAATAAGTTGGATATTACCATCTTCGTATTAGTTGGAATGAAATAGCTTCTATTAGGAATATCCAGCAGTTGAGGATTTTCGATAGAACTAAGAAAAATCATGAAACTGTCTGCAATGGTTCTTCATCAACTAGCCGAATTCTCGAGGGACAGTCATCAAATGTGGGCAGGAGTTTTCCTGTAAAGTCCGCCACGCAATAAAGTCATCATGTATCAAACGCCTTCTCCATTTCACAGCCCAAGATTGGGGATTTTGACCAGGTTTTTGCTACAACATAGAAGTCAACCATATTTTTAATATTAATTTCTTTTAGTAAAACAGTATTAGTATTCCGATTAGACCTGTATGCAATTTATCGTCCTTTTTCAAACATCCTCTGAATTGATAAAATTGAGCGTCATACATTCTTTGTTATGATAAAGGTTGACATAGAGGTTCTATTCAATTTAATTCACAACTCCTACTTTATAGGTTCTGCACTCTCTTTTTGGAATAAATGATAATATGGTTGCAGTTATGTTCTCGAGATGTTGCCATATAGCGTTCTTTCGACTGAGCCATTACCGACACGTCCCATCCTCCGATCTTGCCCAGACCTTTTGCACAGATGATATATGAATCATACCCTCAGAAATTGTGGAAAAATACTGAGAGGAAGTTATCCCGAAGCCTCATTTTACAGTTACACTCCTGACAAACTGTACCTCGATACGCACCTAGAAAGAAGAGAGAAAATATAACCTTATTAAATTTTCCTTAATTAGTAATAATTAGAAAAATAAACTTACCGGTAATATGGTCATGCTCGCGTAATTCCACTTCTTCCTGGACTTATCGTTCGGGCTGAAGCGGTCTAAACAAATGTAACAGAGCTTTGTCCTGCGTGGAGTATTCTTCTTTTTTATCGACAATCGTACCAGTTGACGACCGTTGTTCTGGTTCCATTCATATACTTCCTTGGTCAGAGCAGTGAGCGTAATCTTAGCCGTATATATGCAATTGTCACCAGAAAAAAATTGATAAGAGGTTTTGATGGGAGTGGCTAGAAGTCCTGTATGTGGCACTAAGAGGAATGACATAGCGGCTGCCTATGGTTGACTCTGTTCCCATCCTTCTTTAGAAAACATTCGATATCAGCGTAGACGATGTAGGCAGGCGCTGCATGGCCTGGTACCTACTTCTCGAAAACTTTATGAGTCTTCTCCTGTGATTATACCAGTGTCTCCTGCTGGCCCGTTTTGCAGTATCTTCAATGTTTCTGCAGATCCTTCTTAAAAGGTTGGAGACAACGCTCGCAGTGTTTGTATCTCCGCCGAGACTGATTCCCGACTGAAGAGGCCGGTACTTGAGGAGAAGCCATATTTGGGATAGAGGCTGTATTAGAGATTACAAATTTGTCCAAGTAGAAATATTCTCTTGGAGATGAAACCGGAACTGATTGTTCAGATAGTCGCGAGTCCGCAGTTTCAGTATCCAGCGGGCCTGTGGCCAACTACTTTTAGTCTAACCATTCCTCATCGTAGTTGGTAGAGGCTACTACTACTGACAGTGGAGATCGTCGAGATAAGTCAGAGTATGCAGCGTGTTGGATGAATGTCGTAGTTGGGATGAGTGCTGTAGTAGTGATGACGAATATCGGAGATGAAGCCGGCCAACTCATGACTAAATAATTAAATACAGCACTTACTCTGAATAGATGGGATGATAGATAGGATTATAAAACAGAAAGATAAGGATTATAATAGTATAACGGACAAAGAATTTGGACAAGTATAACGAAATAAATGGGAGATAAACTGTCAAGGAGTCAACCGTAGCAGAGCTCGTAAGAAAGGAGAATGAATTCAACAACTCATACACTTCCTTATATACCATGCTACTCAATTCTCATTCGTCAAAATTTAACTTGTAAAGATGCACGGAAATTTAACATGTAAAGGTGTGGAAAATTTAACAAGTACGTGTGCTGGGGCAGGGGCGTCTTTGTTCCAACAAATGATCTTTTGTTAGGTTACACTTTTACCTTCCCCACTACTAGAAATAATTTGAAAATCACTTGACTTTCGAGATGAAACATTGTTAAATTGTTATCGCCAGAATGTATTTTACATTTGAAAATTTACATTCTAAAATGTTTAATTTTTTGGAAATATACGTTCGCTTATTAAATACTGAAGATGAAAGACACACCTTCAGCCGTAGTTCATCAAAATAAACGTAAATATCATTTTTTAAATATTTTTATAATATTAAAATTTCTTTTTAAAATTCTCAATCATTTATAATATAAACAGTAGAATTAAATGTTACACTTTTTTATTATCTGTGTATTCTATGAAAAACTATTTTTAATAATAAATTAAATCAATGACAGAAATACTTTATATACAGACAACAGATTAAAACATTTAAATTATCTCAGGATATAATTATAAATAAATTTAAAAATACAGTTAAAATATTTTGTTTATAGAAAGTATTATAAATAGGATAGATTAGACACAAGTCAATTGGTTAACAAAATACTTCCGGTATAAGTTTCCGTTTCAATCATCGGCGTTATTGTCAGTCTCCTCTTCTTCCTTGATGACATCGATATTTCGAGAGACTCCTGACAACTCAGTCCACATCTTTTTGTTTTCATGAAGACTTTTTGACCAGGGTCTATCGATTTTAGGCTGACGATTGGGCGTAGGGGAACGAGGTCTCCCAGCTCTCTCGCTGTCTTCATCTTCAATGGAATTGTCGTCCTTGTCCGAAGAATCATCGTCACTACCCTCCTCTTTTTTCTCCGCTGGGGATTTCTTGGTGATGATTATTTTGTTTTTGCTGTCCCCTTTTCGACCTGCAGACTCCATAGAATTTCCACCGACGAAAAAAAGGGGTCCGATCGAATCAAGCATGTCACCAAGTACGTTAAAGCATGGTTCGACAATTATGTTGATGAATCCTGAATGAAGTGAAAAATAAAATTTTAATTTTTTAAACATTGTCATTTCAGTAATAGAAATTAAAAAAAAAATTAAAATATATTATTACTAATAATTGTAAATAAAAAGTTTTTTTAAAAATGGAAAGACATTTGCTGTTAATTATTCTAACTGGTTTAATAAAAGGTGATCATGGTAACCGTGGATTTTTCCAAATATTTCTTTTGTAATTTCACAAGATTCTTATTCAAGGATTTTTTTGCTTTAACTTTATACTAAATATTATAAAATACCTGCCTAATATTAAATCCAAATAAACAGCTTGTAATTTGTAGTTTTTATCATTTATATATATAAATATATGTTTTAAGTTTGAAGTAAAGAAATCACAATTTTAAATATGCAATATCTAATTATTTTTTGTCGATTATCTCCGTGTGTATTCTTCACAGCGAAAAAGTTCCCCTTAATTAATGAGAATCTTTGAGAAGTATCTTATTATCTTATTTCTAATTATTTCTTTCAAAAACACAACAGAATTGATTAAAGTATCTTACGTGCGTATAGAACGACTTGTTTTCTTTCTAATTCTCAATTATATGAAGTCTTCTTAAAATGTATAAATATAATTTAACTGTCGTCAAGGGTTTCCAAAAATGAGCTCCTTTGATAGCTAGGAAGTGACACTTTTCATTGAGTGTATTTCCTTTGAAATTAACTTCAGAAATTTTCGTTTTCTCAATTAAATTCTGAATTTTTTTCATTAATAACTGCTTTAGATACATTCAGATACAGTTATTTTGTCAGAGTTGGAATTTTAAGGAACAAAATAATAATCAGAAATATTGTTAAATATCAATCGTTAAAATTACAAATCTCAATATCATATTGCCATATAGGTATATACTATAACAACATGTACCTCTACTACAGACATAACAACATTATGGTGCACACATGCAGTAACCAGAAAGTTACCTATTTGTGATTGAGGCACCATGGTCGTATGTCGATCGCAAAGTGGAGAGCAGGGAAGGTCCATGGCTCTCTCTTGATCTCCCTGAAAGAAGAATTCTTCCACTAGTAATTTTGTCCAGCGATGATGCAGTTCCCAAGACTTGCATGGGTGACTAATATCCGCCGAATGGATGATGAATGATAGAATATCGATCTTCTGAAGATTTTCTGGTAACATTATTGCGTCACGAATAGACTGTACCTAGATCATGTATAAAAAGAGAACATATTTATAAGTATATAGGTACAAATTATTATCAATTATACAATTTACACTTTTCATTATCATAGTTTCATAGAAGTTGACGTTGTAGATATTATAAATATTTTAATTTTCAAGTTTTACCATTTACCTGAGAAAAGTGAACTGTCATATCAGTGGCAAGAACCATTTCAATCACCATTCCTCTAAATTCTTTGTACTCTTCTTTAGTAAGACTGCTCAGTATATTATATTCATCCTCCTTCATGATGGTGAACACCTTGCTGACATGAAAACTCTCCAGAACTGACCGATCATTATAGATGAGAGCCAGCTCAGAATGTGTCATTACCTGATAAGCATTTGTTGTTCC
The DNA here is from genome assembly GCA_034780395.1 of Vannuccia rotundouncinata. Classification (NCBI taxonomy): domain Eukaryota; kingdom Metazoa; phylum Platyhelminthes; order Proseriata; family Coelogynoporidae; genus Vannuccia; species Vannuccia rotundouncinata. The sequence goes on along the minus strand of JAUZNC010008173.1, from coordinate 5,172 downwards.
AGTGTGTTCATAGTCGTGAATCACAGCGGCAAATACAAGAGCAAACACCTCCAAATCTGTCAGCCATGTCGCCAATTTGGCCTGGTTAATGATAGAGAAACACGTTTGTGAGACATCCGCCGCGTGCACAAGGTTGTGATAGGGGTTCATGTGCTTGCTGTATCCTTCTTCCATCCTGGTTAAGAAGTTGTCTAAAACACCTGTGTCAATGCCGAATTTATCAATGATGTTGTGCTTGTAGAGCAGCTCATACCCCATCACTTTGAGAGAGTGTCCGTCACAAAGCTCATCAAAGCGATAGATATCGAAATGCCATGAGTCCAGTTCTTCTTTAAGGTACATCACGGCTGACGGAGGAACAATTATGTCACTGCCAAGCGACAGTCTGCGATAAATTCTGTCGAACATGATTCCAGCTCTTACAGCATTGACCAGACTTCTTAACCGTCTCCGGGGCGCCTTAACCGTGCTAACACGACGGGTGAAGGTTGATGTGATCCATTCGTGGACACTTTCGGGCAAATCAGACTCCGCGTCAGAGAATATTTCCTCCTCCTGAGGAGTGGATGGGATGGCTCGTTCTAGAAAGACGTTCTCAAGTACTCGAGCTGCTCGACGAATGTTTATGAGAAGGTTTTCCTTGAGTTCATCGTTATAATCTCCGGTTTCAATAGTGGTTAAGTTGTCGATGAGTTTCGTTGAACAAATTTTGGCAACCTCCAGAGTCTCGAAGTTTCGGGTATGCATTGCAGGGAATTGGTGAAATAAGTAAAACAAAATTACAGACTGCAAACTATCTTCTTCTGTCGGTCGAACTGAAACAGCTGGTTACTATGGTTACTAGTTAACAAAAGCTATAATAGAATTCGCAGAAGTTAGGCTTATCTCTCTTTTCTTTCCTTAGGTTTACATTTATTCATTCATTTGGCCAATAGAGAAGGATCCTTCAAATACAGAGGTATAACAGTACAGAAGAAGAAAATAAGTGGATTCTATATGCATAATAGATTCTAAATTGAAGTGCTAAATAGTCTAAAGGAGAAAATTGAATTGCTAATTAATACAAAAAGTTGAGAAACATTATTTTGTGTATTTAATTGCATCAAGATGTTCAGTTTTCTCAGCTTGCTTTTCCCTATAATTATAGAAGATATTACATTATTTTGTGTATTTAATTGCATCAAGATGTTCAGTTTTCTCAGCTTGCTTTTCCCTATAATTATAGAAGATATTATAGAATATATTATAGAAGATATTATAGAAGATATTACATTATTTATCATTTTAAATGTTGTATATCGAACATTAACGTACAGAGTGTTATAGTTGTAAATATTTTTATGTAATCTCATATGAAGTGTTTTATTTCTTCCATTTATTAATTGCTCCAATTTTAAATATTTTTTTGTTATTGATTCGATTATTAAAAACTATAGAAATGAAACAAAAATAAATTAAAAACTCCCCCTTGTGTATACTTCATCCCCGAAACTACAATAAATAAAATATTTTTTACTGTGATTTTGTTGCTCCGGCACTATGAAATTAAATTTTGTAATATTTTTTATACTGCAGTTTCCCAGTACTTTTGGACTCAGACTATCTTTAAGTTTTTTTTGTATTTATATCTTGTAATATTATGCTAAAACGTATTTAGATTCCATCTTATACTATTACAATTGGATGATTTCAATTTCGGATTTAAAATATTTAATAACTTGTTTATTGGGTTTAGTTATATGTGCATAAACGAACATTTTTTCTGTGATCCTTGTAGAGCTCACGCGTGGATCACGTGAAATCACAGAATTGATCAAGTTTTCTCCTATATGAGTCAAGCTTTATTTGAGAAGTTAAGAACGGCTTGTGATACGGAGGGCATTCCTGGAATTAGATCGAACTCCCCACACAATGGGCGGCAAAAGGTAATAGTTGCAAATCGGTTATAGATAGCTATATAAAATACTTGAAAAAGAGTGGGAAATTTGAAATTAAAACTTGAATTTTAGGTGTCTGCAGCCTTAAGGAGACTTGAATTTTACTTTGCCCTCCGCCTTATCTGTATGATTTTTATGATGACCGATAACCTTTCGAAGACATTGCAACAAACAAAACTTTCTGCTTCTGAAGGTTAACAAATCGCAGACACTTTCCCTAATAAGCCGACATTAAAATTTTGGATCAACCTACTTTGCCACGTAAGCGTAAAATGCCAAAAAGATTTGAACAAGGAGAAACAGAAAGCTACAATTTTTGACTCAATCTTCACTTACTACCGCTCAATATACTTCAATGCCATTGGAACGATAAATCAAAGCTTCGATCAACCTGGGCCGCAAGAATTCGAACAGCCTGAGCATATTTTAATTTCAAACGAATTACAGATGAGCACACCAAAGCGCTTTCCTGTGGCTGAGGTCTAAATTTGATTTTGACATTGACTTGCTGGAATGCCAGCTTCCACTTGATCATCAATTAGTCGCTCCATCTTGCGTGAGTGATTTGGTTATAGGGCTCTGCAGCTCTATTCTTCAATGCGTCGCCTAAAGATACCTTTGCGTTCGACAATGTCGCATCAGAGATCGTACAAAATTTTATATCTGTCAACCTAGTGATCACAGAATTTTGTAAGCTCAATGAATACCGTACAAAACTTATTGTTACTATTTCTTACTATACTACAGAACTAAAACATACATACTATAACATATAGTGAATATTCATTTTTATAAAATACATATATTATACCTCCATAATAAATTACCTATAGTCCTAACTGTGCTGTATTTTTTCATATTT